>JBAKBP010003012.1:103483-113483 GCA_037953745.1 Lithodes maja
CAAAATACATAATGATAATACTTATAGTACAACGGTTCACATAAACTGAGTTAGGAAACTCTACACAGACTACAGCCAAAGTTCCTGCCCTGACGATCCTAGCGAGGGTGGGGCCTGACTGGGCGTTCTGTACAGCATGCTCATACTCGACATGCGTCACATTGGTGTATCGCTGAAAAGGGAGGGAAATGAGTGGAAGCTGCCTATACTGCTGTTTGCGGATGACACAGTTCTGATGAGCGATAATGAATGGGAGTAAATGCGGGGAAAAGCAAGGTTATGGTCTTCGAAAGGGGTGAAGTCACAGAGTGTGAGGTGAAGTTGAACAGTCAGGCTATGGAGATCGTCAGCTCTTTTAAGTATCTGGGCAGTGTGTTGAGTAAAGATGGGACTGTGGACGAAGAAGTGCGGAAGAGGGTTGTAGGAACGTTGAAAGCAGTAACAAGAAATAGAGTGGTCAGTATGGAAGTGAAGAAGTCCTTGCATGACAGTGTGGTAATCCCGACGCTAACTTATGGAAGCGAAGCATGAACGTTCGTGGAGAGACTCAGACCTAGAGTGAGAGCGGTGGAAATGAATTACTTGAGAAGTGCGTGCGGAGTTACATGGAGGGATAGACAGACGAATGAGGAAGTAAGGAGGTGTGGTGTGGAGGTAGATGTGCTGGAAAGTGTGAAAAGGAACACCTTATGATGGTTCGGCCATCTGAAACGTATGGGAAGAGAGAGAATGACTAAGAGGGTGTACGAGAGCGAATTGGAGGGACAGAGAGGGAGAGGTAGACCGAAGGAGAGGTGGGAGGATGTAGTGAGGAAGTATATGAATGAAGGCGGTGCTGGTTGGGAAGAGGGGCGTCGACTGACTGGGGACAGAGGTGCTTGGGGGCGGTTCGTTCGTGGCCACCCCTTCGGGGATCATTGCATCAGGCACAAGATAGATAGATAGATGTATTGATTCCTATAATCATGTATGTAGGCACACATATACATTGTACTCATGCATTAAAATATACATACACGACAGAAAGATACACACATTTATATCTTCAAGTATATTATGTAGATTTGTGTAGCTCTGCAGCATCGTCTCTTAGTATAGTTTGTATGTAGCCAATAGCATAAATGGCGAGGCACACGTTAAATTCAGTATCGAACGTAAAAGAGAAATTAAAGTGGTTTACAATAACACAGATACTTGAGAGCCTAGCTTCAAAGATTCAGATAATCGAAATGGTGTAACTTAGTATATACAGTACATATTACTGTACTTCTGCTTGTGTATTATTATAATGTTCTCTGTTGTGCGCGTGCGTTATCGTCATTATCCGTTTAACTGGGTTTAACGTGTATCATGCACTCGACTATTATCCGTTTGACTGGGTTTAACGTGTATCATGCACTCGACTATTTTCCGTTTGACTGGGTTTAACGTGTATCATGCACTCGACTATTATCCGTTTGACTGGGTTTAACGTGCATCATGCACTCGACTATTATCCGTTTGACTGGGTTTAACGTGTATCATGCACTCGACTATTATCCGTTTGACTGGATTTAATGTGTATCATGCACTCGACTATTATCCGTTTGACTGGGTTTAACGTGTATCATGCACTCGACTATTATCCGTTTGACTGGGTTTAACGTGTATCATGCACTCGACTATTATCCGTTTGACTGGGTTTAACGTGTATCATGCACTCGACTATTTATACAAGTATGTACTGTACAATCAAAAACATAAGTTGTGACGCTGTTTTGTTTGATGTATACATATAATTCATGAATCAATATGAGAGCTCTACCATACGGCAGCTGACACCACCAACATTTACGAAGCGACATTTGTCTTTGACTGTACATTCGCAGTCAATTATTCTGATACATTTAGAAGCCACGAAAAATGTAAAGCAATCTCCGAAATACAAACATCAGGTAACAAATAAATACATAGTCTCAACTAAGCCCGAAACAGATTCGAAAAAAGTATGTATCAGCATTAATAATCGCGACTGTACAGTCACGAGCATAAATACTGCGACACCAACCAAATAATGTTCGCCCCTTTGTCTCCAAAGGTATTGCAAAACTTTGTATTCAAACTCACAATTATTTCTGTATTTCATTCTAGCTACCGTCAAACGATTTTATTCAGCTTAGTATAAACCCCTAGTGATGTAGGAGTTAACGGTATCTGGTTGATGTCGCAACATTTATGCTCGTGACTGTACCTTTGTTCACTGTCCAAGTATGTGAAATAGCGTGCCTCTGTCATTATCGTCTCACCAAACAGTGTGTTTGTATTCATATGTCGTCTTCTGATGTGGAAGTGTAAGTTGTTACGGGCTTTGTCTTCATTACCCCAGAGTTTGGGAGGTCTCTCTCTCTCTCTCTCTCTCACTCAAATCGAATCATTCTTCAATATAGTTTATTCAATTATATCTCTATAATTCACCTGGCTTGCATATATCTCTCACTCCTCCTTCATCTTATATTTAGTACTCCATGTTCTTGATGTAATTTGGTTCCTTTTCATTCGTTATTCTTGCTTTAACACCTTAAGAGCGGCCTAGGCGGTATATAACATGTAGCCACCAGCAGGGTGTTTTTACCCAAAATAGGGCTGTTTATGTGATCATTTTCATGCCTAAATAAGACCCAGAGCGTAAAACAAGTATCTATCCCTGAAAGGGCATAAACAGAGCTTTCCAATGACACCACAACGATCCTTGTATGACGGCTAGTTTTCTTGCAACAACCGCGCAACACGAGTGCAAAAACCATGTAATTCGGTACTTTCCCCATACATTTCACTATGTAGCGAGTGTGAGAGGGTGGAGGAGGGTGGGATTCATGTCAGTTGGTCCGCCGCGGTGGTCTGGAGCAGTCATACGCTCGCTACTCTCCTGCCACCACTTGTCTCTCTCTCTCAGCAACATTACGTGCTGAAATTGCCACACGACCTATATCGCGCGCCGCCACTTAGTCCAAATTTATTTAACTCGACTTATGTTGCGCGCCGCCAATAAGGGGTTAAAATATTTCTTCTTTATCTCCTCATATTCTATCGTCGCTGGGATGATGTATGATATTGTGGGTTGAATGTAAACACATTTATTCACTAAAACTATACTTGGTGTTTAAAACAAATTATATAGCCTATAACAAATGACATAAGGTTCTGTGGCAATTCTTCATTCATCTACTCTTTTCCTTCAACAGGCAATCTGGCGAGGATCAATACATATATATATCTATATATATATACAGTACTCGCGGTTGAAAGTGTCGGCAAACACTTGAAGCACGGGATTTCTGGTAACAGATGTTTCGAGGCATAAAAATTGCGAGAGTGTGGCGAATCGTATGTCTGGCAACTCTGCCAGGTACAGGCATCTCCTTGAAGGAGCATAAGCACATCAGTTGAGAGGCGACCGTGGTGACGACTGGATGTACGTCGGTGATAGGGCCGAGTTTTTCAGCCATCTTACCCATACCGGAGGTACTATACCCACCCTCTCGCCAGTGTTATGGCTTCCAAACCTCATTTAACCACATCCCAGATTGAGGTTATAAAGGCCCTTCACATTGAACATAAAACAACCAAAGAAATTAGTGTGCATACGGGAATAAACGTTCGTACTGTACAACGGTGGGTGAAGAAGGTACGAGCAGCTGGCCAGGGCACCACGCCAACACACAAGAAGAGGCCAGGAAAAAAACCATTGCTGGGGCCCCGGACCCTGCATATTATCAAGAGGCAGCTGGAAGCTAATCCAACCCTTAATGCTACACATATAAAGCAAAATAATCCCCTGCTGCTGTCAAATGTTGCCATACGTACGCACCAGGCGTGGTGCCCTGGCCAGCTGCTCGTACCTTCTTCACCCACCGTTGTACAGTACGAACGTTTATTCCCGTATGCACACTAATTTCTTTGGTTGTTTTATGTTCAATGTGAAGGGCCTTTATAACCTCAATCTGGGATGTGGTTAAATGAGGTTTGGAAGCCATAACACTGGCGAGAGGGTGGGTATAGTACCTCCGGTATGGGTAAGATGGCTGAAAAACTCGGCCCTATCACCGACGTACATCCAGTCGTCACCACGGTCGCCTCTCAACTGATGTGCTTATGGTCCTTCAAGGAGATGCCTGTACCTGGCAGAGTTGCCAGACATACGATTCGCCACACTCTCGCAATTTTTATGCCTCGAAACATCTGTTACCAGAAATCCCGTGCTTCAAGTGTTTGCCGACACTTTCAACCGCGAGTACTGTATATATATATATATATATATAGAATATGTTGCTGCTTGCCTTCCTTTTACCTCCATCACCCGGTAATTGCCTCCATCTCTTGCCCCTATACTCCCCACAGCTTGTAAACCACCAGCCACTTGAAGCGGTCAGGTTATATTAGAGTGTTTAGCACCTTTCCATTGTTTGTGGGTAGTTATGGTCATGTTGGCTCAGTGGGGCGCCCCTCCTGTGAGCCAATGTTGACCTTATGGTCAGTTGGTAAGGGTCAGATTGGTCTGGAGGTGTATTGCCCTCTGGTGCTTATGGGGTAGGTGTGCAGTGGGTGAGTAGGGGGGGGGGGGGGATGAGCAGTGGGGGACTTATAGCTATTTAAAGGAGTACAAAGGAAATCAAGCAACAACAGATCTAGTGACCCCTCTAGGCTGCTTGTCCTCCAAAACACTGAGGATCAAGTGTCCAATAAGTGGTTTAGAGTGGGTAATGACAAATTGGAAAGGGAACTACTGCCCTGGAACTAATGTCCGTGGCAGGATTAGGAAGTTAGTAGGGGACAGAGGGGTTAGTAACATAACACAGTTATAAGTGATCTTGCGTATATTTGGGAAAAAGAAAGTAACGTCTTAGTAATATAAATACGCAATAATCCTTGAAGAATCTGAGGGAGGAATATAATAAAGTTATTCATTTACAAATGCAGTCAGTCACGGGTTTGATGCAAGATAGCTATCTAGGCGGAGTTTTTAAAAATCAACGGTGCTGCAGTCTATAACGTCTCGGGGAAGCCCATTCTACAAGTTGACAACTCGATTGAAGGAGAAATTCTTAGATTTGTGAGAGTTAAAAGATTTACCAATAATTTTGCAATCGTTTTCCCGCGTGTAATTAGATTGGTCGATAGTGAAGTACTTACTACAGTTCATATTGTCGATGCCTTTGATGATTTTGAATACTTGAATTAAGTCGCCTCTTAATATGCGGTGGGTTAAAGGAAATAGATTTAATTCTCTAAGACGCTCCTTGTATGGTTTGTTCTTTATGCTAGGTATCATTTTGGTAACTCTACGTTGAACTCGTTCTAGCTTGTCTATATCTTTTTGTTAATAAGGTCACCAGGATTGAATGCAGTATTCCAGAAGAGGGCGGACTAAGGAATTGTAAAGAGTTGGGATAAGTTCTTTGGATTTATGCTCAAATGACCTGCCTATAAAGCCAATTCTTTTGTTTGCCTTCTTAACAACTTCTGAACATTGTTGACTCGGTTTTAGGTTACTCGATATTTTTACTCCCAGATCGGTTTCTCTGTCTACACTCTTAAGGGGAGGTTTCCACTTGAGGGATTTTTTTTTCGAACTTCCTTCTCCCTCATGTTTAGCCCCATTGCTTTTGAGATTTTAAGACCTTTGCCCCATTAGTTTGGCGATTTAAATAACTTTCGCCCCATTTCTGTTAACTTTAAGACCTTTCGTGCCATTTAGGTGTCGATTTTTTCCTGGCGAGCGATAGCGAGCCTGTAACTTAAGAGGAATCGGCCTTCGGCCGGGACATTTTTCTACCGAAAAATTTACATATTTATCTTGGAAGGGTGTCAAGGGGGTGTTAAGCGCTTGTGAATCCTCGAAGGAGGAGAATGGGCGCTATATAAGTAACCAGACGATTATTATTATTATTATTATTATTAATTTTAAGCTTGATGGAGGTCTAAGCAACACACTAGAAACCTCCCCTTAAGCTGAGTGCCATTCATCGAATAGTTTGCTTTCTCATTTTGGTATCCAATATTGCCCATTAGTTACTCCTTCCATTCGTCTATACATTAGGTTACCATAGCGCAGTTGGAATATTTGTACAAGCTCAGATTAATATGCAGGATTCAAAACTGCATAATAAATAGTAGGTTTGTGCATATTTATTTAACTGTCTTGATAGCGTATTGCATAAGTGCACGGAATTTTGATATGAGTATCCTAGGTTCGAGTCCTTGGAGTGCCACATGTGTTTGTTGATTTCATTAATTGAGTTTAGAGGTGAAGTTGGTTGGTGGAAAATACATAATAATGTAGTACTTTACATTTATCCTCATTGAAACTCATTTGCCAAATTTGGGCCCAACATGACAACTTATCTAGGTTGTGTTGCATATCGTCAACTTGTTCTTTTGAGAGTACGCTATTTGCAATTTTTGTATCGTCAGCAAATTTTGAGATTGTACGGGTGAGACCCTCATCTATGTCGTTGATGTAAATTAGAAAGATAATTGGTCCTAGTAAAGATCCCTGGGGTACCCCGCTACTTACATTGGTCCATTTAGATGCCTTGCTGTTTATGACTACTCCTTGCTCTCTGTAGCTGAGCCAAATTTCTATCCATTTCAACACACCGTCTTGTATTCCATGCACTTTTAGTTTTAGCAGTAAACGTTTGGGAGGGGGGGGGGGAACTTTGTCAAAGGTCTTATGAAAATCAAGGTATATAATATCTACAGCTTTACTCTCATCATAGAGGTTGAGGGTATCGTGAAAGAAGTCTAAGAGATTTGTTAAGCCGGAGCGTTTGTTACGAAAGCCGTGTTGAGTATCTTTAAGTATGTTATTTTCCTCAAAATACCGTAATTACAAAGGCACAATGACACCTTCAGTTGAAAACTAGGTAAATATCAGTGGGAAAAATATATAGTGCAATGGAAATAATGTTCACTCATGAGAAAAATTACACCTTCGGTTTGAGATCATTTCTGAAATGAATGGAGCTAGTTTTGTAAGGACACATCTGATATCATTTTCTGGTTGCAGTCTATTTCTGTGCTTGCTTCGGATGATCAAAAGAGCAGAAAATCCGGCCTCACATAAGTACATTGAGCCAAATGGTAGAAGAATTTTAATTGCCTCTAAACTTGCCAGTGGGAACTCTGCATTAATCTCTGGGCTGCGCAGCCCCTGTAGCCCCACCATACCCCTGTGCGTAGGTATTTTCATTAATTCCTCACTAAAATCGTTAATTTACCATAAATATAATTAATACTTATACATATGCGCCTATTTTACGATTAATATGAAGATAGTGACATGTGACAACAATAAAACAAGTGGGAATAGTGTTTAGATGGTCAAAATCGCGAATAAATACAGAGCGGTCCATTCATGAAATGTGGAGCAGAGCGAGGCAACCCCACCTCTCACGAGGTCTGAAGCATGACTGAGTCTCTCACCACACCCTCTACCTTACCCAACACACTCGCTAGTCACATAACCACACCCTATAACCGGCTTACAGATGTTAGCACGAAAATATACCAATGAATAAGGGAATAACAGGGAAAATAGGTGATAATTGAATGGGGGGGGGGGAGGAGGGAACTTTGACAGATGTAGAGGTGATATGAGGTATGAAAGGAAAAGAATGTTTCAAGTGCTACTGGGGCCTTTTAAAAAAACAAAATTTAGGCCTAGGATCTTAAATAATTAAGTCTCCCCGCAGTCGCTCAGTAAAACCTCTTAAAAGACTCCCATTATCTGCCGGGTGAAGGCTAATTCAAAATGAGGATAACTTCTTTGACTTGAATTCCATTTGTATAAGGTTGTTTGATTTTATTTCAATTATTTCTTCTGCGAGTCCATTTGGCTCGTCTGGCAGATGTTCAGTGGTACATTTGAATGGATTTTGAACCCATGCATAGGTGAGTGGGTCAATGGCAGGGAAATACTCTTCGATCCTCAGACGCAGACTCTTTACAGTATATGTGCACTCATTGTACTCTCCATGTCACTCAGTGGTACTGGACCTATGCGGAGATTTAAATCACTGTTCATAATGATACAACTGAATATTTGTGTGTCTGTATTTAATGTTTTTTCCTTTCACCTAAACTTTCCTAAAGGCTGTCGTTACCCCCGCTGAATGCAAAATTACCCCTATTGGGAAAATTTACCCCTATTTTGGAATCGCTGCTCTAAGTGATTTAAGAGTCTCTCTCTTATGAGTGTTTCTAGCATTTTACATACAACTGAGGTTAATCTAATTGGATGATAGTTACTGGGTAGGGATTTCCTGCCTTTTTTAATATCGGTGTTACGTTGGCTAGCTTCCACTGATCAGGCATAGTTCCAGACTGCAAGGATTTATTGAATAGCAATGTCAATGGTTTGGAGAGCTTATCCTTAGCTTCCTTTAGAACTCTAGGTGAGATTGTATCATGTCCAGGCATATTATTTACCTTGAGTGTATCTAAACAATTTAATACTTCTCTCTCCGTAATGGTGATATTGCTTAGAACATCAGAATTATCAATCTGAATCGGCGATGCTGTAGGGATATCACTGAAGTTTTTTGTTGTAAAAAACTGATGCAAAGAAGGTAATGAGGGCATTACTAATTTGTACTTCGTCTGTGGTGTATTCTCCATTTTCATCGACTAACGGTCCAACAGTTGAAGTAACTACTTTTTTCTTTCTTATATAACAATATATTTTTTTCAGGGTTTGTTTTACTTTGAGTCACAACATGTAACTCCAGGGTCTTTTTATTTTTCTTAATTAACTTTTTGGCTTTGCGTCGTAGTTCTACAAATTTCACCCGTTCTTCGTAATTTTGTGAGGATTTTAATTTATCATTAGCAAACCTTTTAGTAAGCAGACAGTCTGAAATCTCTTTATTCCACCATTTGGGCTTATCATTATGGCCTGTACGCCATATGTTTGATGGTATGCAGTCTTGCACTGCTTTTAGGTAAGTGTTTGCGAATAATTCCCAAGATGTATTCATGTCGCTATTGTTAATTAGAAAGCTCCAGTCAGTTTCTTTAAACATAGCTCTAAGTTTACGAAAGTTTGCTTTCTTGAAATTAGGGACTTTCTCAGTGCTGGTTCGTTACTAGTACACTTTAAACTGAAAGTTATTGTACAATGGACGCTGTTACTGAATTCATCACCAACATTCAAATTCTCTATTAATTCTTTTGTTGCAAGTACAAGGTCAAGAACGTTATTACCATGGGTCGGCGATCGAACAAATTGGAAGAGCGAACTCTCTTGCAAGTTTGCATACAAGACATGTCCGGAGTGTGAAGTAAGAGTATCGCCCCACTTTGGTCACAGGTAAATTAAAGTCGCCAAAAATTACGATATCTTGTGAGTTACTTACATCTGCAATTTGTTCGTAAATCTCTCTATCAGTTTGCACTGATTGATCTGGAGTTCTGTAGATTAATGCAAGTATTATTTATATACCTTTATTTTTCTTTACTAGCACAAATGATGTGTCGACGTTCACAATTTGAAGTTTTGACACGAGGGTCGGGTTAAAACTTTCTTTGATATAAAGTAAAATGCCACGTTCATTTTTATTTATTCGGCTTTTCTCAAACATTACATAACCGGGAAGTGAATACTCTGCTAAAAAGTCTCTGTCTTCTGTATTGAGCCAAGATTCTGTTGTGCCAATCACGTCATAATTTTCTGTAAACACTAGTTCCTCTAAATCTGAAAATGTATTGCATATGCTACGAGCGCTTGCATAGAAAACCTTTAAAGTTGGGGTTTTAGAACTCACAGAATGCTCTTTAATAGAATTTTTGGTTCTGGTCGGATCTACACTTACATTCATGGCTGTCCTCGGTCCTCGGTCTATATCCCTGGCTTTTTTGGATTTGGGTCTTGTTGTTGGAGCTTTATCCAAATTCGTGGTTCTTGACGGAATAGCATTTAATTCCACATCAGTCAACATGGACTGGCCGTGTCCTGCGAAAG
>JBAKBP010003012.1:118483-162749 GCA_037953745.1 Lithodes maja
CCCCTTAATGTTATATAATCAGGAATAATACACTATGAGAAAGTAATACTAAGACCATTTAAATAATACCAGGGTCTACACAACCCACAACAAGGGACGGCACGCTCCTCGGTGCCTCTAGAAGTGTGGTAATGTTTTTTCTTATTTGTTTGTATTATTATCAACTCTGCAAAGCAGAGTGGTATCGCACACACAGGTCCCGCCCGTATACTGTGCACCACAATTCAGCTTGTCCGTCGTCGTCGTCGTCCGTCGTCGTCCGTCGTCGTCATCCGTCGTCCGTCCGGTAACTCCTCCTAGACCGTTCGATGGATTTTCACCAAATTTCACAGGTATATTCAGTTGGTCAATGCGAAGGTCAGTCAAAAATTTTTTTTTTAATTTACCTTAAAGGTTATGGTCAAAGGTCAAGGTTAAAAATAAGGTCAATATTTTATGTGTCTTAGTTTTTACTCAAATGTCTTCATTTTCACTATACAAGTTACTGGTAACTTCGATATTTTATTGACCAAATTTTAGATACATATTCTGAAGGGTAAGGTCAAAGGTCAAGGTAAAATGTCAAAATATTTGTTTTACTAGTATTTCTTGTATTAACTGTTTGATTCTCACTAAACTTACCGTGTATATTCGGAATACTTAGGACAAGGTCATACAAGAAACTATACAATTCCATATGAAAGGTCAAGTTCACAGGTGAAGGTCAAATAAAAGGTCAATATGCTAATTTCATTACTTTTCATGCAAACTTCACAACATTTGGTGATATAGTTGCACTTTAAATGGAAAGGAAAATAATACATTTTGAGACACATATCATGAAGGTCAAGGTCAAAGGTCAAAGGTCAAGGTCAACTATTCGATAAATATATATGAAACTAACTGATGGGTTTTAATGAAATTAGTCATGCTTATTTTGATTGTCCTGGGCAATGTCAGTGAAAACAATTTTTACTCTTACATAAAGATCAAGGTCACAGGTCATGGTGAATGGTCAACTTATACTATTAATTTTATTTTGTATTCAAATGTCTTCATTTTCACTTTACAAGTTACTGGTAACATTGATATCGTATTGCACAAATTTTAGATACATATTCTAAAGGATAAGGTCAAAAATCAAGGTCAAAGGTCAAAATAGTATTTGTTCTAGTATGTCTTATACTAACTGTTAGATTCTCACTAGGCTTACCATGTATATTCGGAATGCCTAGGCCAAGGTCACACAATAAACTATTCTATTACATATGAAAGGTCAAGGTCAAATAAAAGGTCAATATGCTATTTTCTATACTTTTCATGCAAACTTCACAAAATTTGGTGAGATAGCTGCACTTTAAGTGAAAAGGAAAATACTAAATGTTGTGACATATAAAGGTCAAGATAAAAGTCATAGGTCAAGGTCAACTATTCTATTAATATATATGAAACTAACTGATGTGTTTAAATGAAATTAGGCATGTTCATGCTTATTTTGATTTTCCTGAGCAATGTCAATTAAAACAATGTTGTACTCTTACATAAAGGTCAAGGTCACTGGTCATGGTGAAAGGTCAACTTATACTATTCATTTTTAGTTTTTATTCAAATGTCTTCATTTTCACTTTACAAGTTACTGGTAACATTGATATCGTATTGCACACGTTTTAGATACATATTCTAAAGGGTAAGATAAAAAATCAAGGTCAAAGGTCATAATAGTATTTTTACTAGTATTTCTTATACTAACTGTTAGTTTCTCACTAGGCTTATCATGTATATTCGGAATACCTAGGCCAAGGTCACACAATAAACTATTCTATTACAAATGAAAGGTCAAGGCCACAGGTCAAGGTCAAATAAAAGGTCAATATGCTATTTTCTTTACTTTTCATGCAAACTTCACAACATTTGGTGAGATAGCGGCACTTTAAGTGAAAAGAAAAATAATAAATGTTTAGACATAAAGCTCAAGATAAAGGTCATAGGTTAAAGTCAACTATTCTATTAATATATAAAACTAACTGATGTGTTTTAATGAAATTAGGCATGCTTATTTGATTTACATGGGAAATGTCAATGCAAACAAAAATGTACTCTTACATATAGCTCACAGGTCAAGGTCAAAGGTCAACTTTTATTATTTATTAAAAAAAATTACTCACATTTTAGAAAACTGGCTGTGTTATGGCTCATTACTTAAATATAGCCTAATATATATCAAATTTCACATAAATATTGTAATAGTTAAGGTCAGAGGACAAGGTCAAAATAAGAGTATTTGAAATTTTTCATAAATTTCTCCTTGGCCTTTCGTTGCGGGTGACGTTCTGGAACGTCCTGGCAAGTTACAGCAATTTCCAGGCTTTAAAAGCCTGTAAAAACCGTAAATATCGAGTGTCAGTGGGCGGGAGCGTGAGGGGCCCACCTCCGGCCCTCAGAGCAGCGAGCGGCTCACTGAGGTTGACTGTGTCTCGCGCGGGTCTCTCTCTGTGTCTCACAACAGTGTAGCCAAGCGAGCGAGTGCTACCAAATAGCGGGTTTCCCGCGTTTCACTGGCACCACTGCGGGTGAACCAGATCACGTACAGGGCCCGTTCTGGTCTCATTTTGAAGCTATTTTCGCCTAGTTTTCGGCAGAATACACTTCATTTAATGCAGATGCTTGCTTTATCATTCAGGAGTGCCTGAATATGCCCTAAATAGCCCAAACATAGCCGCAGCCAATGGGTTGTATTGTCATAACATTATACAGGCAAATTCAGTTGGTCAATGCGACGATTATCCAAATAAATGTATTTTACTTTTATCAAAGGTCAAAGGTCAATAAGTTTTTATACGAATTAGGCTACACCGAATTCATGTTAATTAATACGAACAATGCTGTTAAGCTAACTAAATCCTTGATAAGAAATTCTAAGGTCGAAGGTCAAGGTCAAAGGTCAAGGTTAAAGGTCGATATATGATTTTTACTATTATTTCTTATTTAATGTAAGATTCTCATTAGGCATATCATGCATATTCGGAATGCCTAGAGCAAGGTCTTACAAGAATAAACATATTTCCATTTGATAGGTCAAGTTCACAGGTCAACGTCACTGTCTTATTAGCTTCCTAGATTATATTTACACAAATCTTGAGAAGAGAAAGACTTCCCTCGCCCTTGCCTTTATTGACTTCAGGAAAGCATTTGACCTTGTTGACCACACCATCATCATCAACAAGGCCATAAAGTTGGGGCTACATCCTACCCTGGTTGCGTGGTTGACCGACTTCCTTAGTGACAGACGACAAGCAGTGCGATACCAAGGCTTCATCTCCACCTTCCTAGACATCACATGTGGAGTCCCACAGGGCACAAAGATGGGGCCTCTATTGTTCCTCATCTTGATTAATAATGCCCTAAAGGACACCCCATTCCACTGGAAGTACGTGGACGACTCGACAGTCGGCATTACAGTCGATAACACCTCCCCTAACTATGACCCCCTACAAGACATCCTCGACCGTCTTCATGCCTGGACCACTGACAATCATGTGACTATCAATCATGACAAGACAGTGGTCATGCACATCAACACTTCCGTTACCGACCTTCCTCCACCCACTGTCACAATTGGTCCTCATCCCCTTCAGCTTGTTGAGTCCACCAAACTCCTCGGAATCACTGTGGACAACAAACTGAACTGGAAGAAACATGTAACTACCACAGTCAGGACCGCCACTTACAAGTTGTTTATGCTAAGGCGGTTGAGATCCCTGGGGGCGCCGGAGAATGAGCTGAAGAGTATATAATTATAACACCTTCATACTCCCTAAGCTCACCTACGCCTCTCCCGCCTGGTCCTCCTCTCTAACCCTAACACAACAACGTCAACTGGAGAGAGTTCAGAGGAGGGCATGCAGGATCATCCTGGGAGGCACATATCCAGGGTACGAGGAAGCTCTCACCACCCTTAGCATACCTGCACTTTCAACCCACCACTACAACACACTCAAACAGTTTGCATCTAAGCTGCTTGTTCACCCACAACACAGAAACTTACTTCCACCAGACGCCCCTAGACCAACACGTGCAGCTCGTCATTTCAACACACTCCAACCAATAAGAGCAAGAACTGACAGATATAAATATAGTCCTATCCCAACCATTGTTAATATTATTAATAATGTGTAATAACGGCCTGTCACACCATATATACGCGCCCACCTTTAATAATATATGCATAAGTGTGTGTGCGTGTGTGTATTAGAATATAATTATGTATGTATCTGCTTGAGTTTTTATGTATATGTGTATATATGTATATGTGTATCTATGTATGTGCAGTATATGTGTATGTATGTGTGCGTATATGTGTATGTATGTATGCGTTATTTATGTATATATATATATATGTGTCTATAGTGTATACTGTTTGTGGTTCGAGCCCGGCTGAGAGTATCAGGTAGGATAAGAGAAGAGCATATATGCATGTAATGTGCATATATTTATGTATATGTATGTCTGTGTGTATGTGCTGTCAATGGTTCGAGCCCGGTTGAGAATATAAGGTATATAATATATATATGTACTGTACGTGTATTTATATGGTCATATGCACATATGTATGTAAATATATGTACATATGAGCGAGAACATATTGCTCACTAGCGCAACTTCTGATTATAAATCTATGCATAAGCATTATCTATTATTAAGTGTTCGCGTATCTTCATCCATGTATTTCCACCCTTAACAATAGAATGCCCAGCTCTTCCATATTTCGCCTTCTGTCACACACACACACACACACACACACCTACACTACCGAGGATTAACCTCCCACTGTAGTAGTCTGTACCTGACCATACGGACCATATACAGACTTGAATTGCTGCACCCTCTTTACCCTTCAACTCTTTACCCTGACCATACCAAAACAGTTTCTGTATGTATGTATGTTTGTGTGCATACGTGAACGTTTGTGTATACGGACATGTGCACACTTACTGCATGTTCTTATGTTCCTATATATGTATGTATATGTATGTGCGCACGTACGTGTATCTGTACATCTAAAGTTCATCCACTAAATTGTAAAATGTGTATTTTCAGCTCATGAGGCTGCCATTCTTTAATAAACCGTTTATTATTATTATTATTATTATACGTATGTTCTGTATATGAGTAAGTAAATAAATGTGTATATGTACTGTATATCACTTACTCTCATGGTTATTTTATGATAATTTGTATTCTGCACATGCATCATTATTGTATTTATTTATTTTGTTTGTAAACTGAGCTTACCATCCTCATATCTGTACATCTCATGTTCATCCACTAAATTGTAAAATGTGTATTTTCAGCTCATGAAGCTGCCATTCTTTAATAAACCGTTTATTATTATTATTATTATTATTATTATTATTATGCTAATTTCTTTACTATTCATGTAAACTTCACAAAATTTGTTGAGACAGTTGTGCATTAAGGAAAAATAAAAAATTTAAATTTTCAGACGTCATGAAGGTCAAGATGAAGGACAAAGGTCAAGATCAACTATTCCTTTAATACCTCTGAAACTAACTGATGATCTTTAATTAAATTTGACACTTATTTGATTTTCTAGGGTTACATCAAAGCAAACAAAAATATAATCCTACATAAAGGTCAAGTCACAAGCCAAGGTCATAAATTAACCTTCATCATAAAAAAATCAATTTTCGATAAGCTGACGACTGTTAGTTGCATTTTACTTACATAACATATATTTCAATCATATACAGTATATATAATTATATATACTCCATTAGTTTTTCAGAACGCCCCAGCCAGCAATCCCTCAACGACAAACGTAATGAAGCCATAGAACTCTTAAATTCTGATCTAAATACTATTTCCAATTGGGGCAGAGAAAACCTTGTTAACTTTAATGCTTCCAAAACCCAATTTCTCCATCTATCTACCCGTCAGGATCTCCCAGCGGACTATCCCTTATTCTTCAACAATACAAAAATCAACCCTTCATCTTCTCTCAATATTCTTGGTGTCTCTTTTTCTTCTGCTCTCATTTGGAAGGACCATATTACCAGTCTTGCTAAGGCAGCCTCCCAGAAGCTGGGTGTGCTCAACCGCCTTAGGGGGTTCTTTTCCCCTGCACAGCTTCTTGCTCTGTACAGGGGCATAGTGCGCCCTTGTATTGAGTATTGTTCACATGTGTGGGGAGGTTCCTCTCACACTGCTCTCCTAGACAAAGTTGAAAGGAAGGCCTTTCGTATCATTAACTCCCGTCCACTCACCAACTCTCTGCAATCTCTCTCTCTCCGCCGCAATGTTGCATCTGTCTCGCTATTCTATCGCTACTATAATAATCAGTGTTCCTCAGAGCTATCCCAGTGCATACCACCTCCTTTACGTAGGGCACGTGGTACCCGTCTTGCAACTCAATCCCACCCCTACTCTGTGCAACTCTCCAACCCAAGAGTGAAACGTTACTCTCAAACTTTCTTCTACTCAACAGCTGAGCTCTGGAACTCTCTCCCAGAATCAGTCTTTCCCTCTTCCTATGACTTAAATTGCTTCAAACTCTGTGTGTCCAGGCATTTTGGCTCGAACGTCCCTTTGATTTTGGCCCTGTCACTCTTTCAACTATGGGGGAGGCACTCGCTATAGGCAGTTATGCCTTTTGCCTCCCTCAATCACATAGAAAAGAAAGAAAAATATATATATATATATATATATATATATATATATATATATATATATATATATATATATATATATTATAATACTTAAGGTTAAAGGTCAAGGTCAAAGAACAAAAGAAGAGTGTTGATAATTGTCTTTAAACCCTTTGTTTACCGGTGACGTCTTTTTTATTGTAGTCTAGCTATAATTAGACAATTTTGTGAAGCTTATGAAGGATCTGTGGTAGTAAAAAAGGTTAAGATAGTTGAAAGCCTGCAAATTTTATGGAGGCCCTTCATAAACTTAATAAAATTGTCTTAGTATCAAGTATGAAGTGAAACCGACAGAACTGTACTGAACGGGTTACGTATCGTCACCAAATTTTGCTGGCAAATTTGGTTGGTCAATGCAAAGATTGTCCAAGTTTTTTGTTTTTGTTATTCAAAGGTCAAGGTGAATGGTCACAGGTTATGGTCACTATTTCTTTCTTATTTATATTTTATATATATTTTATATATTGTGATATATATACAGTATATACAGGGTGTTTCATAAATACCTTTCATAAATTTCAGAATGAATAGACCCAGCAATAATAAATATACTTTACTATGTGACAGTTTTGGAAATTTCTTATATTTACCGGGATATTACAAATTTTAGTTTAAATAGGAAAGTCTAGGGGATGAACACAATCAGTAGATTACCATCACCTCAATTACTTTATTTTGTCATAAATGTTTGAACATCAATGTATTTTACAGTATTTACAATAGGTGCTCGATCAATTTGCTTCATGGGTTCGAATACTGTATGAATGAAGCTTCACAAATTGAAGGTAATGTGAGAAGGTGAAAGAAAGAAGGATGTACTGGCAGTCTTAAGTAAGTACCAGACATGGAGCCATTCACCTCTGCCGAGTACACAGACATGTTATTACTTTAAGTGCAGCTGGAAGAAATGCAGCTGAAGCAGTAAGGATGTACGGTGAACAATATCCCAACCGGAGGCAACCATCTCGGCCTACTTTCCTCAGGGTAGAAAGATGACTACGGGAATATGGCTCACTGAATCCACGTGCAGTAGACAGAGGAAGGCCTCATGATGAGCAACTACTCGATGCAGAAGAGGATATCCTTGATCATCATTGATGCCATCGCAGATGATCCATCTACAAGCACACGTCGACTTGGTGCACGATTTGGTGTGGCTCATGCATCAGTATGGAGGATTGTAAACAGACATGGCCTGTACTCATATCATCACCAGCCCATCCATGCTCTGACTTAACGTGATTATCACCAACGAGTGGATTTCTGTCGGTGGCTCCTTACTCAAGAGAGGGAGAACAACGGTTTTATTGCAGAGGTTTTGTTTAGTGATGAGGCAAATTTCACAAGAAATGGCATGTTGAACCTACATAATACACATACATGGGGAGCAGAAAATCCACATGCAACAACAACGAGGGGACATCAGGAACACTTTTCAATTAATGTTTGGGCTGGTATTCTTGGTGACCATGTTATCGGACCTTTTATGTTACCACAACGACTTACAGGCAATGTGTACACCAGATTTCTTCAGGATGACTTACCCATACTACTTGAAGATGTGCCTCTCAGAAAACGTAGACAAATGTGGTTCATGCAGGATGGGGCTCCAGCTCACTTTGCACGAGGTACGAGGGATTTCCTTAATGTTATGTACCCTGATAAGTGGATAGGCCGTGGTGGTCCCATCGCCTGGCCACCTAGATCACCGGACCTAACTCCACTTGACTTTTATCTTTGGGGACACTTGAAGAGCAGGGTGTATGCTACACAAATCAACACCCGTCAGCAACTATGGCAACGAGTTCAAGAGGCATGCAGAGAAGTAAGAAACACACCAGGGATATTTGGAAGAGTGCGACAGTCTCTTATGCGCCGAGCCCAAGCCTGTATCAACGAGGGTGGGCGAAACTTCGAACAACTATTGTAAATACTGTAAAATACATTGATGTTCAAACATTTATGACAAAATAAAGTAATTGAGGTGATGGTAATCTACTGATCGTTTTCATCCCCTAGACTTTCCTATGTAAACTAAAATGTGTAATATCTCGGTAAATATGAGAAATTTCCAAAACCGTCACATAGTAAAGTATATTTATTATTGCTAGGTCTATTCATTCTGAAATTTATGAAAGGTATTTATGAAACACCCTGTATATACAGTATATATATATATATATATATATATATATATATATATATATATATATATATATATATTATATATATATATATATATATATATAATATATATATATACTGTATATAAACCTATTATACCTAGGAGATTCAATACTACTTGCAGAATTATAGGCCGCAGAGTTGCGTATGCATTTTTCTTTTTCTTTTGGTAATGCAAAAACTGCACACCTACTTTATTATTATTATCAACTCTGCGAAGCAGAGTGGTATTGCACACGCAGGTCCCGCCCGTATACTGTGCACCACAATTCAGCTTGTCCGTCGTCCGTCGTCCGTCCGGTAACTCCTCCTAGACCGTTTGAAGGATTTTCACCAAATTTCACAGGTATATTCATTTGGTCAATGCGAAGGTCAGTCAAAAGGAAATTTTAATTTAACTTAAAGGTTATGGTCAAAGGTCAAGGTTAAAAATAAGGTCAATATAATAATTATCTTAGTTTTTACTCAAATGTCTTCATTTTCACTATACAAGTTACTGGTAACCTCGATATCTTATTGACCATATTTTAGATACATATTCTGAAGGGTAAGGTCAAAGGTCAAGGTCAAATGCCAAAATATTTGTTTTACTAGTATTTCTTATATTAACTGTTTGATTCTCACTAAACTTACCGTGTATATTCGGAATACTTAGGACAAGGTCATACAAGAAACTATACAATTCCATGTGAAAGGTCAAGTTCACAGGCTAAGGACAAATAAAAGGTCAATATGCTAATTTCATTAATTTTCATGCAAACTTCACAAAATTTGGCTATATAGTTGCACTTTAAATGGAAAGGAAAATAATACATTTTGAAACACATATCATGAAGGTCAAAGGTCAAAGTCAACTATTCTATAAATATATATGAAACTAACTGATGGGTTTTAATGAAATTAGTCATGCTTATTTTGATTTTCCTGGGCAATGTCAGTTAAAACATTTTTTTACTCTTACATAAAGGTCAAGGTCATAGGTCATGGTGAAAGGTCAACTTATACTATTAATTTTATTTTTTATTCAAATGTCTTCATTTTCACTTTACAAGTTACTGGTAACATTGTTATCGTATTGCACAAATTTTAGATACATATTCTAAAGGGTAAGGTCAAAAATCAAGTTCAAAGGTCAAAATAGTATTTTTACTAGTATTTCTTATACTAACTGTTAAATTCTCACTAGGCTTACCATGTATATTCGGAATACCTAGGCCAAGGTCACACAATAAACTATTCTATTACATATGAAAGGTCAAATAAAAGGTCAATATGCTATTTTCTTTACTTTCATGCAATCTTCACAAAATTTGGTGAGATAGCTGCACTTTAAGTGAAAAGGAAAATAATAAATGTTGAGACATATAAAGGTCAAGATAAAGGTCATACGTCAAGGTCAACTATTCTATTAATATATATGAAACTAACTGATGTGTTTTAATGAAATTAGGCATGCTCATGCTTATTTTGATTTTCCTGGGCAATGTCAATGAAAAACATTTTTTACTCTTACATAAAGGTCAAGGTCACAGGTCATGGTGAAAGGCCTACTTATACTATTTATATTTAGTTTTTATTCAAATGTCTTCATTTTCACTTTACAAGTTATTGGTAACATTGATATTGTATTGCACACATTTTAGATACATATTCTAAAGGTTAAGATAAAAAATCAAGGTCAAAGGTCATAATAGTATTTTTACTAGTATTTCTTATATTAACTGTTAGATTCTCACTAGGCTTACCATGTACATTCGGAATACCTAGGCGAAGGTCACATAATAAACTATTCTATTACATATGAAAGGTCAATGTCACAGGTCAAGGTCAAATAAAAGGTCAATATGCTATTTTCTTTACTTTTCATGCAAACTTCACAAAATGTGGTGAGATAGCTGCACTTTAAGTGAAAACAAAAATAATAAATGTTGAGACATAAAGCTCAAGATAAAGGTCATAGGTCAAGGTCAACTATTCTATTAATATATAAAACTAACTGATGTGTGTTAATGAAATTAAGCATGCTTATTTGATTTTCATGGCCAATGTCAATGCAAACAAAAATTTACTCCTACATATAGGTCACAGGTCAAGGTCAAAGGTCAACTTGTATTATTTATTAAAAAAGATTACTCACATTTTAGAAAACTGGCTGTATTATGGCTCATTACTTAAATATAGCCTAATATATATCAAATGTCACATAAATATTGTAATAGTTAAGGTCAGAGGGCAAGGTCAAAATAAGAGTATTTGTAATTTTCCCTAAACTCCTCCTTGACTGTTTAATGTATTGTCATAACATTATACAGGCAAATTCAGTTGGTCAATGCGACGAATATCCAAATATATGTATTTTACTTTTATCAAAGGTCAAAGGTCAATAAGTTTTTATACGAATTAGGCTACACCATATTCATGTTAGTTAATACGAACAATGCTGTTAAGCTAACTAAATCCTTGATAAGAAATTCTAAGGTCGAAGGTCAAGGTTAAAGGTCGATATATGATTTTTACTAGTATTTCTTATTTAATGTAAGATTCTCATTAGGCATATCATGCATATTCGGAATGCCTAGAGCAAGGTCTTACAAGAATAAACATAATTCCATTTGATAGGTCAAGTTCACAGGTCAACGTCATATACAAGGTCATTATGCTAATTTCTTTACTATTCATGTAAACTTCACAAAATTTGTTGAGACAGTTGTGCATTAATGGAAAATTCAAATGTTAAATTTTCAGACATCATGAAGGTCAAGATGAAGGCTATATAGCCAATATAGGAATGAGGTCCACAGTCCTCATAATTACAGGTATGTTGGTAAATGACGTGATCGTCGGTCATCGGGCTCTTTATCTTGGTGGAGGCTGGTTTGTTGCGGAGAACGAGGTTGGAGGTCTTGGGGGATTTGTAATAAATTATTAATTTGATTTTGTTTTCCGGGTTGGTTGGGTGGACATGCTTGGAGATTATTTCTTTTAAGACGGCCTCGTCATTTTTGTGTTCAGAGGACATGTAATTGCGGTAGAAGATCTTAATTTCATTGGGGGGGTCAATGTTGGGAGGGCTTTGGGTGTACAATTTTTCAAGATGGTGGTTGATGGTGCTGGAGATGTCGGAGTTGGAGTATCCGTTATTTACTAAAACTTGGGATAGTCTTTCTAGTTCCTGGTGGGTGTCGGCCCAGGTAGAGCAGTGCGTGAGGGCTCTCCTAACATAGGCGGAGATGGAGGATAGAAGATAACGGCGGGGGCATTCACTATCGCCGTTGAGGCATTGTCCTGTGTTAGTTGGTTTAATGTAGACGGTGGTTTTGAACCCATGGTCGTTCAGAGCTACGAGGATGTCGAGGAAGGGGAGTTGTCCATTGTTAGATTTTTCAAAGGTGTAGTTAAGTCGGAGGAGGTCATGAAGCGACGCTGGAGTTCCTGTAGTTCGTGGAGGTCCTTGATTTGTATATATATATATATATATATATATATATATATACAGTATATATATATATATATATATATATATATATATATATATATACAGTATATATATATATATATATATATATATATATATATATATATATACTGTATATAAACCTATTTTACCTAAGAGATTCAATACTACTTGCAGAATTATAGGCCGCAGAGTTGCGTATGCATTTTTTTTTTTTTTTTTTGGTAATGCGAAAACTGCACACCTACTTTATCATTATAATTATTTTGTGTATTCTATGTGTGGATGAGAGAGACACAAGGCAAAACTGACTGTGGCGAGTGCCTCCCACACAGTTGAAAGAGTGACAAGGCCAAAATCAAGGAATGTTCGAGCCAAAATGCTAGGACATACGGAGTTTGAAGCAACTTAAGTTTGCATTAGGTGGGTGAGTCTTTGTGCCTATGTAGCTATGTAGGTCTCTCTTAGTTCGTGTAAAATATAGAAGTATTTTTTTTTTTTTTTTTTTTTTTTTCTATATTCCAACTTACTTCCTCTCGGGCATAGGCTGAGAGCCTTAACATTCACCGCTTTACAATGAACAGTGAAGCCCGTGAGGTCTTGTTCCAGTCTAGGGAGTGAGACATGTGGATAGTTATGTGGGTAAATGTATTATGCTACCAATCTAATGTTCATAACATAATCAGTTATGGCTAAACCCACCTGAGTCTAGCATGAACGCCAAATTCTGAAACATTTTACATAATTATTATATAACGTGTATTGCTTCGATTGTGTTCGATACTAATACAAAAAGGGGCGTTTCACTTATCATTCACGACTGTTCAATTACATTTTTGCCGACTTACTTTTCAGCAATTCAAATAAATATATTTCCATTTGTATTACATACCACTTTTGTTCATCTACCTTCCTATCAAATTCTTGTTTAGTAGTTATTAATAGCATTATCTCCTTTAAGATATATTTTTAATAATATTCTATTCATACTAGCCTATATAATCGTATTGGATGAGCTTAATTACTCTTATTTAATTACATTCAAATGTCTTATTCAGTCATATTCTTACTTAAGTCCACACTTATATTTCAACATATCTAATAAGCTCAGAAATATTGCCACTAATGATATCATGTTGAATACAGAATAAACTTTCACTATCTACTAATTTCAAGGATTAAAAAGTAAGGCAATATAATATATATATTTTTGATTAACTGAACATTGCGTTCGTTACTTATTTCCGTAATTACCTGCAGACATATTAATTGTTTCTCATTAACAAAGGTAAGCAACACCACTGATAAAACTGTACTGCCTCCACACCATCTAGCTCATTACGGACGGTCGTGAAAATATTGAGGTCTCGGGGGGGCAAGTCAATGGTTTGGTTAAGAGGTAAAAATATATCCAAGATATATCACGGAGGGGGAGCGCAATTACCGGGATGTTGGTGTTTCTGTGTGTGAGGTGAGGAGGACTGTATGTTTACACCAGTGGGGGTTTACAGTATATGGTTATATACTGTAAACTGAAGATAGACGCGGGAAATTATATACATATTTGGATGCTGTATCATATAAATCTATGTAGAAGATATATGTGTACGTTAAGATTAATCGAGTATTAATGGCAAACACTGACTTTGTAAATAACACTGAAATTGGATAAGGAAATATCAGTGAAAATTAATAAAGGATATAATATGAGAATAAAAAATATAGTAGCAATATAACTTTAACTACAATATCACTGGAATGGGGCACAAGGTCTTGATCGTGATTTTAATTATTCATTATAACTCTCTCTCTCTCTCTCTCTCTCTCTCTCTCACACACACACACACACACACACGTCACGTCCCTCCCTCCCCCTCATCACAACAAATAGTTTAACCTTGTCAATTTTAATTCGGCCACACTTAATATTACTCGACATTTGCCTTCACTGAAAACCTTATGGGGCGGGGTCAGGAGGGTTAAGGCTGGGGTATGGCGAGGTATGGGGGGTGGGGGGGGGATAGGTGATGGGAGAAAGGCTAGAGAAAAGTGAGGAATATAGGTTATGGAAGAGGAAAAAGGATAGAAGAGTTAGGAATATAGGTAATGGAGAGAGGAGAAAGGTTAGAAGAGTGGAGAATATAGGTTATGGGAGAAACGAGACATGAGGGATAATATAAGTATTGTACAGTCACGAGCATAAGTCGTGCGACATCCACGAGATATCCCTTTGCGTTAGTAGGTGGCGCAGTTATCGTTTTTATGAATGAGTGGGTGGAGGTAGCAGGTGGGAATGAGGGGTCGTAGAGTAGAATACTAGCTTGTTTCGCACGTGTGTGCGTGTGTGTGTGCATGTGTATGTGTTTACCTGGTAACAATTTCATTACACGACTTATTTATCAAATTACAACTTTGTTTTCGTTACAATCAATTTCAGGAAGTAACTGCTCCCAGATATAGCATAATGCAACTATTATCTTCTGTCTATAACTGGCTGTTAGAATGTCTCCCTCTCACCCCCCCCCCCCCCACTCCCACCCCCGCACACACACACCTTCTTGTCTTCTGCTCACTCCGCAACACCAACTTTCACAGCTCGGAAATGATTGTGTATACGGGCACAATACTTGAAATAATAATTATTGTTCTTTGCCATATATTACAACATTGATATATATTGTAATGTATACTAAGTGACACCTCGCCCCTTCCATTTATCTCATCTTGTCATGGAAACTGCTTAAGGTTGGTTGAAAACCTATCTTTTTACCCAAATTGCCCATAATGTTATACACATATATTAGTTACTAGGAGGGGTACCCGGCGTTGCGCGGGTTTAAATTATACTACCATAATCACCATCATCAATCACTACTATCACAATCATCACAATACTATACAATAATCACCGGTCTCGACCTCCCTGTGCCTCATTAAACGGCGACCTCGATTTCGGCCGCTAAATTACCTCCGATTTTGGATCTGACCTCATCCGTACCCCCATTTCGGGGAGCTGCGAACAACTTTCGTTCCATACACCTTTTCGATCGGAGGCCTCCTTTTGCCCCAAACGGAAATTATTTTCGCATTTTTTTCGCTCCCGTGTATTACATAAGTTCTGCCGAAAAATTTATTAAACAAAAGTGTCTCTGATTTCCCCTAAACTCGCCTAAAACTATCTCCAAAGCCTGGACTTTCCAACGGTGCCCCACACTCCCACCTGGCACCAAAACTATGGGAGGAGTTTAGTAACAAAGGTCGGGTAACTGACAAACAGACAAACATTGACCTTTATTTATTAAGATATATCGTAGATACATTTCTGAAGTCCGATATCATAACCAGCCAACTACTTATGAAATAATTAGTTATGATTAGTAATTGGCGTTGGCATGTTTGTTTTTTATACAGTTCGTATGTATAGTCTAGTGATTGGGGGATACTATTTAAGTTGAATAACATTGATAGCAAAGTATGCAAGGTGCATAGAATATATATGTTTAAATATTTATAAGTATTAATGGTTATTTAAACACATTTAGTTCCAACTTTTTTATATTGTATCATTGGTATTTACTTTGTGCATGGTTGGGATGTCAGCGATTAGTTATATGAAATGACTGACCAATCTTTATAGACGAGAAGATAGCCATAATAGATCAAAGTTACGTGTTCTCTCAGAAACATATTACCTACCATTCAAGAATGGATGTGGTGAGGTGGCACCAAGACTCTTTGACAAATTTGATAACACAATAATGACAATGATCAACAATCGAGCAATTACAAATTATTATCCCCATTACGTTTTCGAAGCGATGTTGCATCACTAGCATTATTCAATAATTTTTTTAAGGTAAATGTTCATTCAAACTTGCGTATATTATTCCACCTCTCCCTGTAGAACCAAGGCGGTTGACAATGCCCATGACCTAACAATTGCTCGTCCACAATGCAGAACTTATATTATTTAGCACAGTTAATTTATCCGCGAACCTCATCTATCTGTAATTTCCCTTCCCCCAAGTATCTTTCCATCAATCCTCAATCCGCAACAGTTAAAAAGCTGGTGTCAAAAATGTTAATATGAATGAGTTTTTTCCGTTCTTCCTTTTTATGTTTAAAAACAAAACTAAAACCATACGTATTACCTATTATACAAATTGTCAGATTTAAACCTGAAATTCAATTATATTTTATTGCAATGCATATACCAACAGTATAATGACCCTGGAAAGGCGTCAGGATTCTTTAAGAGGATTTACTGGGCGAAGGCGCCGGGACTCTTAACCCAAAAATGCTGACCGTCCTCAATAGAGGTTTTTCTGGTGCACTGCGACTGTCCTCAATTGATCCAGAACATAAAAAAAAACTTAGAAAACAGCCCATTGGTACTCAAAACAAAGCAATTTGTGATTAGATGAGATAATTCCCCTCCATTACTTGTTACCACTCCTACATATGTGTCTCCCCCTCAATTATCAGCTATTTTTCCTCTTATTCCCCCTTTCATCGGGTAATTTTCGATGCAAATTTCCCCCTCCCAGTCTTTTTAACACGGGTGAGGCAGCTAGAGATCCTTGCAACACAAGATACTTCTACTACTCAGATTAGCTAGTGTCGCTTGAGAGCTTGGAGAGGGAAGATATACGTCCCCCCCAGCTCTCATGATCATACTTATATGATCATACCCTTTTGGAGGCCAATCTAGCACTTGGATTTCCTGGTTTTCCTGCAACAAGTCTCTAACTACCCGACTGGTGTTCATTGGGCTTTAATCGTGAATTAGCTTTATAATATTTGGGGCGGGGACGGCCATGGCCCTCACTGTGGGCAGCAATACTTCCTCCAATATTTCCAAATATCTTTTGTCGGTGAAACGTCCATCTAATTTCACCAATTCTCCTTGTCCATACGCAGACATCCATCCCCAGAACGGGGTGTTAGCGCGTCCATTTACTGCTCTCTGTTGTATGTGTTCCTCACTATATCTGGTATTCACAGGTCTCCGGCAATGCCTCTTTCTTGAGGCTACTGAAGTAAAACACTTTTCATCAGTAAATATAACATCTGACCAATAATCTGGATTCACCACCAAGTGTTGAAGGACAAACCCCAGCCGAGGGTCTTTGTGTGCATTTGTCAAATTTTCTTTAACAGCAGGAATGTAGCAACTAATACCGTTTTTCCATAGGTGTCACCTTGTCGTTGATGGGTGGCAGGGGAGTTGCAGATCAGCTGTTTACTGCACCGCTGTTGTCAACAGTTGAGCATGCGCATCCTGCACTAGTTGACGGTCATGATCTTGGGTTATTACTGGTGGTTTGCCTCTTCGAGGCCTGGCTGCAAGGGAACCCTCATTCTGCCACCGTGATATCCACCTGTTGATAGTATAGCGGTGCAGTCCAAGATCTCCCGCTATAGCTTGCATAGGCTTGCCAGCCTTCCACATGCCAATGATTCTTCCACAATGAGCGATGACCTCTGGTGCATTGGCGCGTCCTGTAGCCATCGCTGTTGGGAAACAAAAGCTGTAATAGGAAAAGATTCCTGCAATCGTTGATAGCATACTTCGCCCCCGCCGTGCTGTCGGAGACTGCCACAAAATGTTTGGGGCTCTGTAAGACAATCACTACTACTATCACCATCATCACTACTACTGTCTCCATCATCACTACTACTATCCTCATCAGCACAACTACTAAATACTTTTTTTGTATCTATGCAAGAAATTATGATATAAAAGTAACAAACGAACTATCACCATCATCACTACTACTGTCACCATTACCGCACTATCACCCTAATCACTACCATCATCACTGTATACTGTCACCATAATCATTACTACTATCACAATCACTGCTACTACATTCACCATCATCTCGCTACCATCACCACCATCATTTTGTATCACTATGTTTTAACAACTAAGTATTAATACAAACATCGAAACTATTAAAATTGTGTATATATACGTATATATTAAATATTCCTAAAAACCGACTCAATGTCCCTAAGTTTGAGATTGGCTTTTACATATTCGAGTTCTCAAAGAATATTAGTGTTCTTGTAAATTTTACTGATATTCATAATTATATAGAATACAGAATAATCATAAAGAATAAAGAATAATCAAAGGACGATATTAGCAATATTATGGCATGGGATCCCCACTACACAGACACACCATCACTGCTGTAATGTTTGGTGTAGTATTATATACATTTCAGGTTAGATATAATCAGAATTAAGCAATATACTTGTATTATGTGCAGTTTTATATAAATTCCAGATTGCTTATAACCTAATTTTATAAAGTGAAACTTATGTTTATAATTCAACACCTTGATTTATCAAAAAATACTTAATCACATGCTGTGATGTGTGAACCCATATGGCGTACACCCACCCATACAGACAGACACGGTGATTACAATACTACGCCACCCCTATTGGAGGGGGGGCTACGTCATTACTACCACAATCATCACCACTATCACTACCACAATCACCATCAAGTTAGCTACTGTGATAGGGGCACACACACAGAAGTGCACAGAACAGACACATGCACACAATGATTACAGTACTACGCCACCCCTACGGAGACGACGTAATTTCACATAAACCTCCGCCATCGCTGCTAATTGGTGCGGCCAGAGAGCGCACTAGAGAAAAAATGCGATAAATAATACTGAAGAAACAATGTGAATTATTCTAATTTGTGCCTAGGCACCTAATTTGCCCACCTTTTTTGCATACTTTTTGTTATGCCCTGTTTTTCTACAGGTTTAACTTGGGTAATGTGAGTTCTAATTGACTGGGTACAGAAGGCTGCATGCACAATACAAGATATGAGGAATAGAGAACACAAAGAAACACATGGTAGCAAGTTACACGATCACGTTTATTAATATACCACTGCAGAATACTTGTGTAAGACAATATAATAGAATGGAACAACACTAGCATAAGTGGATCTGGATGGAGCCTAGTCTCCCACTTCCAACGTTCAGGTATTAATCTTCTGATCACTGGCTTTGATTTAACAGGTTTATATACCGAAGACCATCAATGTTACTTGTAGATTCCTATTCACTGTTAGATTTATTACTGGTAGCTCTGGTGCACAAGTAGTAGTTCACAGACTAGATTAGACACGCGTATTTTAGAGCACGGGAATTCTATTGTAACCTCAGAGGGGTACTGATCTAAGTTTTATATCCTTGTTTCAGAAATACATAGAACGCAAATCAGTGGGCGAACGTTAGATATCACTAGAGTTTTAATATCTGAATAAGGTAATTACGAGAGTCAAGGTCGCCTGTTAATTAATGAGCACTGATCGCTTAGTACGTCCCAAATGGAATGGTTAAGTCTGTATTACACTGGGCAAGGTCTTAGCCACTTCGTAGAAATATTTAATTAGTGAAATCTCTAAACAGCACAGTAAGAGGTAGTACTGCTAAAGAGAATCTTGGGTAGTATCTGATGGGTCTGGTCCTGGTTATCTTGCGTCCATGATGTTGGGGGCTAACGACTGTGTTATGCCCTGTTTTTCTACAGGTTTAACTTGGGTAATGTGAGTTCTAATTGACTGGGTATAGAAGGCTGCATGCACAATACAAGATATGAGGAATAGAGAACACAAAGAAACACACGGTAGCAAGTTACACGATCACGTTTATTAATATACCACTGCAGAATACTTGTGTAAGACAATATAATAGAATGGAACAACACTAGCATAAGTGGATCTGGATGGAGCCTAGTCTCCCACTTCCAACGTTCAGGTATTAATCTTCTGATCACTGGCTTTGATTTAACAGGTTTATATACCGAAGACCATCATGTTACTTGTAGATTCCTATTCACTGTTAGATTTATTACTGGTAGCTCTGGTGCACAAGTAGTAGTTCGCAGACTAGATTAGACACGCGTATTTTAGAGCACGGGAATTCTATTGTAACCTCAGAGGGGTACTGATCTAAGTTTTATATCCTTGTTTCAGAAATACATAGAACGCAAATCAGTGGGCGAACGTTAGATATCACTAGAGTTTTAATATCTGAATAAGGTAATTACGAGAGTCAAGGTCGCCTGTTAATTAATGAGCACTGATCGCTTAGTACGTCCCAAATGGAATGGTTAAGTCTGTATTACACTGGGCAAGGTCTTAGCCACTTCGTAGAAATATTTAATTAGTGAAATCTCTAAACAGCACAGTAAGATGTAGTACTGCTAAAGAGAATCTTGGGTAGTATCTGATGGGTCTGGTCCTGGTTATCTTGCGTCCATGATGTTGGGGGCTAACGACTGGTTCCGCGGCCGTCCAGGGTGTCCATATGTGTGAAGTTCTTAAATACGTGGGCAGGTCCTTCCATCCAAATCTGCCACGGAGTCTGCCGGTTCTGGGATCTCACTCCGGAACAACACAAGGGCAGAGCTAGAGGTTAACTGCAGGGTAGTGACCCCTGGTTGGTGTCTAGCTTTCAACTGATTTGACTGGGGGCGGGAGTTAGATTTATAGGCTCGGTTCTGGACCCTGTAGACAGTAGGGATCTCGAGTCTTATGAACTTAATTGAGCTCTCAATAGAAATGGAGACTAGGTAAGATGGTATTTACTGTTGTGGCACAGGGCTATAGGAAAGCCTTTATATTTCATATAACTGAGCCTTAGTAAGAGGTACTATTTTGGCTATACTGGACGTATTTAGGGGAGAGAGACTGGATCTACTTTGCGAGGAGGATGGGGACAGCTGTGATAGGAACGTCTCTCTAGATTGTTCAATCTTCATTCTATGGTATATCTGAGGTGCTAATTTAGTGATCAGAGCATGCAAGAAAGGTAAATGGTTTATTGTGAGTTAATAGAGGTTAGTAAAGGTGTTAGTCATTCATGGTTAGTTCATTGATAGGAAGAATTCCTGTGCTACCTGGCAATGACTCGAAAGTCAAAACAGGGGCCAGGTATACCTCCGCGGGGGTGGGGGTCTCCCTCCTCGGGTGGGCCAAAAGGGGGAGCTGGGCGCACTCTCTCTGTGATCGTCGTCCGGCGGCTGTGGCTAGGGGCTTGCCATATCACCAGTGTTTATAATAACCCTCTGTGTATGAGACAGATGTGGGTGTCTTTAATACCAAAACCGAAGGTGCCTTAGCTAGCTGGTTTTACTCGGCTGGTTGTTAATTGTAGAGTTTGCTGGATGTGGTGGAGACTGGGTTGCTAACTCTGCCACATTTATCTGGAAGTATGGCAATAGAAGTTAGTAACTGGCGGGGCGGCTAGCCTCGCACCGACGACCATTGGGTGCAGGGTTGTGAATGTGTTGTAAGAGAATAGATGGCATGCAAGGGGCTAGTAAAGTTCTAATGTTGTTCTGGCCTACTAAGTGAAGGTAGGCTGGATAGGAGTATATATATAAAAGGTTGGAGAGCGTTAGCAACGGACAATTCAAGGATCTTCAAGAGGTATGAGAGAGAGGCTAGGTCGGACAAGAGTCGAGAAGCGCGGGAATTCTTACTGAGAGGGGGGGAGAGTTCAAGGGCTACAGGGAAATTTTGCCCCTAAGGTCCCTGGGCGTGGGGGTGGCATTAGGCTACACTTGATATGGAAAGTTTGAAAAGGCAGTAGAATACGTTAGCCAAAATATGCTACCGGGGAATGCAACTATGGGGTGGTATATGAGTCTGGAAAAGATAGAGTTATGTGATCAGTCCGAGGGTTATGGATACTATTAGTTGGTCCTGGGAACTGCGTTTTCTATTAAATATAAATATAAATACCAACAAAAGCGGCAGTTCGTAGGGGTACTTAGTTATTGTTTCGGGGTACTTATGACAGATACTGGTAACCAGGTTATCTTATACAATCTCTGGTTGGGGTAAGAGGTGTAAGACACGAAGTAAATTGGCGTAGTGTGGGCTGTGGATACGAAGGAGGCAAGGGGAAGACGTATGACAATTGTGGAAAGTAAATGGAAAAAGGTGAACACAATGGCGGATAAAAATACTTAACCTAAGGATTGCATACATAGATTTATGGGGCGATGGGTCTTCATAAAGCTTAGTCTGGCAAGACAAGATGTTAGGGAATGTTAATATTAATACTTAGTTACTAGAGGAACAATGCAAGGGGCGACTGAGCACGGGTTACATATATCTATACTAGTCATGGAAAATGATATAAGAGGTCTAGGGACAATCGTGGGTGTTTTAACTTCTAAAATATATAACGTCTACTTCTCGGATGCAAGAACATACATAGATATAATTATGGCTGTCTGATGTGTTGGCATTGGCTCAACGTCGGGACAGGGCATGGTTGTTTTTAATATGAATGTATATTCCTGTTCATCATCTTTGTAGCAAGGACAGTGCCGCTATGTCGTATCAATGCTGGTGGCAGTTAATATTATAGACTTAGTTACTAGAGGAACAATGCAAGGGGCGACTGAGCACGGGTTACATATATCTATACTCGTCATGGAAAATGATAGAAGAGGTCTAGGGACAATCGTGGGTGTTTTAACTTCTAAAATATATATAAAATCTACTTCTCGGATGTAAGAACATACATAAATATTATGGCTGTCTGATGTGTTGGCATTGGCTCAACGTCGGGACAGGGCATGGTTGTTTTTAATATGAATGTATATTCCTGTTCATCATCTTTGTAGCAAGGACAGTGCCGCCATGTCGTATCAATGCTGGTGGCAGTTAATATTATAGACTTCCTTACTAGAGGAACAAATGCAAGGGGCGACTGGGCAGTGGGCACGGGTTACATATATCTGTACTAGTCATGGAAAATGATATAAGAGGTCTAGGAACAAACGTGGGTGTTTTAACTTCTAAGATATATATAAAATCTACTTCTCGGATGTAAGAACATACATAAATATTATGGCTGTCTGATGTGTTGGCATTGGCTCAACGTCGGGACAGGGCATGGTTGTTTTTAATATGAATGTATATTCCTGTTCATCATCTTTGTAGTTAGGAGTGTAGGACACGAGGGGGTTAGTGTACGTGAGGTGTGGAAAAATGGTCAGTTTAGAAAAAGGAAAACTGGGTGCAGCCAAAAGCTGTTTAGCCCTGCGGGCTTGGGCCTGTCTGAATTGGCTGGCTCGGTCAGCTGGTCCTTTCGTTCTGTGGACCTTTCTTCCGGGTGTTTCTGTGCGGTGTTCGCTCGTGGCTTCTGTGGTGGGCTTCTTGTTCTGGGGCATTTTAGACTGGTTCCGCGGCCGTCCAGGGTGTCCATATGTGTGAAGTTCTTAAATACGTGGAGCAAATGAAATGCTGGGTGTGAAGGGAATTCATGGTCTCCTGAAATATCCCCAGGCTACCTTTAGGATCAACTTTTCCTGGTACCTGGCGCGGGGTACGAACCTCTGAAGGGAATTTAACCCCCCTAAAAACCCACAGGTTTTGAGATGCCTTGGGTGGGGTTCGAACCCTGGTTAGTGACCCAACCATCACCACCAGGCCCGCGCGCTAACCCACTGTACTACCACGGACGTACTAAAAGTATAGCAACCTTAGTCCGATTTTTAAGAACCAGGTGATAGTCTCGTGGTGTTATCACGTGATGAGTTTATTGGACTTACCATCTCCGACTATTTTACGCTATACCTGACGTCAACTCGGGTTAGTATTATTGTGGGTGCGGGACATTTTCGAGGGCATTACATTACATCCTTCTTTAACTAGGCTAGTCCCTAGCCTATTTTAAGGTCGTAAGGTATCGTAGCTGTATTACCTCAGCAATCTCAATATTGTTGGTATAGGGTTCGCGTGACGGATGCTCCACGTAGCTACCTGGTCACGTTCCCTAGCTGCCACCAATGAAATGCTGGGTGTGAAGGGAATTCATGGTCTCCTGAAATATCCCCAGGCTACCTTTAGGATCAACTTTTCCTGGTACCTGGCGCGGGGTACGAACCTCTGAAGGGAATTTAACCCCCCTAAAAACCCACAGGTTTTGAGATGCCTTGGGTGGGGTTCGAACCCTGGTTAGTGACCCAACCATCACCACCAGGCCCGCGCGCTAACCCACTGTACTACCACGGACGTACTAAAAGTATAGCAACCTTAGTCCGATTTTTAAGAACCAGGTGATAGTCTCGTGGTGTTATCACGTGATGAGTTTATTGGACTTACCATCTCCGACTATTTTACGCTATACCTGACGTCAACTCGGGTTAATATTATTGTGGGTGCGGGACATTTTCGAGGGCATTACACTTTTGCCACATGTTGCAATTTTTTGTTCCAATTAACACTGCTGTTTGGCAGTTTGGAATCGTCTGCTGTTGCTTTCAGCATTGATTATCTGACCATTTAAGTCTGTAAACGAACAGGCAATCAGTACTGTAGGTTTGTGCCGTGGTCGCATTAATTAATACAAACTTTTAAGTTATTATAAATAAAGTAGACGTGCCGTTTTGCCCAAAATCAAAACGGCATACCCAACTCTGCGAAGGGTTACCATCCTCACTAATATTACCATCATCAATACTACTATCATCATCACTACTACAATTACAATCATCGCTACTACTCTCACCATCATCACTACTACTGTCATCATTGTCACTACCATCTTAATCACTACTATCATCATTGATACTACAACTATCAACCATCATTACTAATATCATCACCAATATCTTACAATCATTACTACTGTTAACATCATCACTACTACTATAACCATCATCATTACTACTGTCACAAATATTACCATCATTTATCCTACTGTCACCATCATCACTACTACTGCCATCATCACCATTACTATGATCTTCATCACCACAACTATTGTCATCATCACTACAACTTTCACCATCCTCACTACTACTCACCATCATCACTAATACTCACACCATCGTTACCATCATCACTACTGTCATTATTATCACTACAACTATCATCATTACTTGTCACCATCATCACTACTATTATGACCATCAATACTACTACTAGTACTGTCACCATCATATCTACTAATGTCACCATCATATCTACTACTGTCATCATCATCAATACAACTACAACCATCATCACTACTATTATCACCATCATCAGTACTATCACCATCAATCCAAATATTACTACCATCACTTCTAGTGCCAACTAAACTAACTTAACCTAGCAAATACGTAGCGAGATGTTTTCGCTCCCAGAACGAATGCGTTTTTAGTGTGAGAGCCCTTCTGGGCTCACACACTAGAAACGCCATCATTGCTGGGGAGTGGGGGGGGGGGGGGGGTAAAACCATGTTTTGGACCTAAAATCATAATTATTGCATAAATTCAAATATTTTTTTTTTACTGACGTTCGCATTCATCCAACAAATATTTGTGTGAAATTTGGTGAAAATCCATCCAAAGGTCTAGGAGTTTGGAGACGGACGGACAACGACGACGACGATGACAGATTTTTTTTTTCCGGTGGTACCCACTATACGGGGGGGGGGGGGGGGGGGGGGGGAATACCAAACTCTGCTTACGCAGAGTTGATAAAGTAGATGTGCCGTTTTGCCAAAATCAAAACGGCATACCCAACTCTGCGATGGGTTATCATCATCATTACTAATATCATCATCAATCACAATCACCATCATCACTACTACTGCCACAATCATCACAACTACTTTCATCATCACCATTACTATGAAAGTAGATGTGCCGTTTTGCCCAAAATCAAAACGGCATACCCAACTCTGCGATAGGTTACCATCATCACTACTAATACCATCATCAATCACAATCACATTATCACTACTACTGCCATCATCACTACAACTGCCACAATCATCACAACTACTTTCATCATCACCATTACTATGATCATCATCACTACTACAATTACAATCACCGCTACTACTCTCACCATCATCACTACTACTGTCACCATTGTCACTACCATGTTAATCACTACTATCATCATTGATACTACAACTATCAACCATCATTACTAATATCATCACCACCATCTTACAATCATCATTACTGCTGTTAACATCATCACTACTACTATAACCATCATCATTACTACTGTAACAAATATTACCATCATGTATCCTACTGTCACCATCATCACTACTACTGCCATCATCACCATTACTATGATCTTCATCATCACAACTATTGTCAGCATCACTACAACTTTCACCATCATCACTACTACTCACCATCATCACTAATACTCAACCATCGTCACTACCATCATCATCTACTGTCATTATTATTACTACAACTATCATCATTACTTGTCACCATCATCACTACTATTAGACCATCATTACTACTACTAGTACTGTCACCATCATATCTACCACTGTCACCATCATATCTACTACTGTCATCATCAATACAACTACAACCATCATCACTACTATTATCACCATCACTATTATCACCATAAATCCAAATATTACTACCATCACTTCTAATGCCAACTAAACTAACTTACGTAGCAAATACGTAGCGAGATGTTTTCGCTCCCAGAACGAATGCGTTATCACCTCTGCGTAAGCAAAGTTTGGTATCACCCCCCCCCCCCCCTATAGTGGGTACCACACAAACAAATGTCTGTCGTCGTTGTCCGTCTGTCTCGAATTTTAGGTCCAAAAATCATAACTATTGCATAAATTCAAAACATCTTTTTTGACTGACGTTCGCATTCACGCAACAAATGTTCGTGTGAAATTTGGTGAAAATCCGTCCAACGGTCTAGGATGAGTTTCGAGACAGACGGACAACGACAACGACGACAGACATTTGTTTGTGTGGTACCCACTATACTGGGGGGCGATACCAAACTCTGCTTACGCAGAGTTGATTAATTAGGTTCTTTGTTAACAGTTAAATCGCCTGATCTTAGAGAGAAAGAGAGAGAGAGAGAGAAAACAAAAAAACATATACTTCACCATTACTTCGCCCAAAGTCCTTTCTTATTGACTTTATCCATGGTCAATTACTTCAAGAATGGAGAAATACACGTGTGCAATAAATATTTGAGTGGATTAACAGTCAAGCAGACTTGTAGGCGAAATGACAGTTAGGCGAGGCTAACCAATTGAAGCATTTTTCGTAATTATCATTGTAACATTCACCTACTAGGCAAGACAGAGAAAGGGACGAGGGAACGCGAAAGTGGTCCTGGACCCTAAGAATTGGAACTTTAAATTATGTTTGTTCGGTCTCTGTCTCGAGTCGGTCACCCCCAACTATGGGGTATGTGCCTGAGTAAATACATACATTCATCATTGTATGATTCTATAAGCATATACAGTAAATGACAAACGTATGGAAAAAAGTAAACTATATAAACATTTTAAAAATGTCCTTACCAATAGATGTGTTCGTCCATGGTCAATATTCCACTAAAATGGGGGAAATATAGAGTAATGAGTGGGAATATTACTCTAGTGGATGATTATCGATCGCCTAGACGGGTGGTCTGTGGTGACAATCAATCACAGCGCTCTGATAATCAGTGATTTGGATCAATCACAACACTTACTCGGCAATTATTTGTCGCCTGGGGTGTTAAAATGTTATATATAAATATTTGTTTTAATTCCGCCCCATTCATGATGCGCTATAGTCATTCTAGATGCGTTAATTATGGTCATATGGTTTAGCAGCTTTATAGGTGCTCGCAATACCAATAAGACACGAAAGCGAAACACGTGATAGCAGAGGTTTATGTGTATACTTATTTAACCATAATATTTGCTTACCTTAAATCCACTATAGTAGATCAATATGCCCTATTTTGTGAGACGTTGAAGAAAACCTGTGTAACTGATATTGAAGATTAGTTAGTTAAAATAGGACTTTATAGGCTATCGACCCATGAGGATCATATTAAGCCCACCTTAAAGTCAGGAAGAACATAAGACCGGAGTCCCCGAGACCCCCCAAGTTTATACCCCTAGGTATACTGGGAATATAAACCCGGAGGTTGTCCTGCTTGAGAACCCCAGACGCCTTTCTTAATCGCGACCAGGACTGGAGACTCTGTACGAGAACCCCAGACCCTTCTGATATCGAAGAGGACCTCCTCGCACTTATAAAGGGCTAAGGGAACTTCACCAATGCTTCGAGAAACTAATCCTGTAGGGGACGACTAACATTCGAAACGTGTGCCAGATTGGACACAAAAAGACTAAAAAAGGAAAACAAAATCGACAGCAAATTATGTAAAAAACAGCTAGCGTGATCGTTATTTGCTATGGGAACAAAGGGCGGTTAGACCTCTGCGGATATTGGAAATATGGGATGGGCGAGTCATATATAGTATGCATTATATAACATCGATTTAATTAAAGTCATAATAAAACACTTATATTATTATTTATACTATTATAATCAGTCTTTCTCCACGGGAATGTTGCCATAGTTAGTATCTTAATTATATTGAGCCCTTCATTATTATTAGTGAATTACTTATAACTAGATTATAATAATTAGTGTCATAATTATGTTGCAATACTAATACGGAAGAACTCAATATAACTAGGATGCTAAATAGCTTTGCCCAATATCAAACCGGCATACCCAAACCATACGGCATTCCCAACCCATACGGCAACTCAACCCATCAATGCTATTGCCACCATTATCACTAATACTATTGTTATGCCCTGTTTTTCTACAGGTTTAACTTGGGTAATGTGAGTTCTAATTGACTGGGTATAGAAGGCTGCATGCACAATACAAGATATGAGGAATAGAGAACACAAAGAAACACATGGTAGCAAGTTACACGATCACGTTTATTAATATACCACTGCAGAATACTTGTGTAAGACAATATAATAGAATGGAACAACACTAGCATAAGTGGATCTGGATGGAGCCTAGTCTCCCACTTCCAACGTTCAGGTATTAATCTTCTGATCACTGGCTTTGATTTAACAGATTTATATACCGAAGACCATCAATGTTACTTATAGATTCCTATTCACTGTTAGATTTATTACTGGTAGCTCTGGTGCACAAGTAGTAGTTCACAGACTAGATTAGACACGCGTATTTTAGAGCACGGGAATTCTATAGTAACCTCAGGGGGTACTGATCTAAGTTTTATATCCTTGTTTCAGAAATACATAGAACGCAAAATCAGTGGGCGAACGTTAGATATCACTAGAGTTTTAATATCTGAATAAGGTAATTACGAGAGTCAAGGTCGCCTGTTGATTAATGAGCACTGATCGCTTAGTACGTCCCAAATGGAATGGTTAAGTCTGTATTACACTGGGCAAGGTCTTAGCCACTTCGTAGAAATATTTAATTAGTGAAATCTCTAACAGCACAGTAAGATGTAGTACTGCTAAAGAGAATCTTGGGTAGTATCTGATGGGTCTGGTCCTGGTTATCTTGCGTCCATGATGTTGGGGGCTAACGACTGGTTCCGCGGCCGTCCAGGGTGGCCATATGTGTGAAGTTCTTAAATACGTGGGCAGGTCCTTCTATCCAAATCTGCCACGGAGTCTGCCGGTTCTGGGATCTCACTCCGGAACAACACAAGGGCAGAGCTAGAGGTTAACTGCAGGGTAGTGACCCCTGGTTGGTGTCTAGCTTTCAACTGATTTGACTGGGGGCGGGAGTTAGATTTATAGGCTCGGTTCTGGACCCTGTAGACAGTAGGGATCTCGAGTCTTATGAACTTAATTGAGCTCTCAATAGAAATGGAGACTAGGTAAGATGGTATTTACTGTTGTGGCACAGGGCTATAGGAAGCCTTTATATTTCATATAACTGAGCCTTAGTAAGAGGTACTATTTTGGCTATACTGGACGTATTTAGGGGAGAGAGACTGGATCTACTTTGCGAGGAGGATGGGGACAGCTGTGATAGGAACGTCTCTCTAGATTGTTCAATCTTCATTCTATGGTATAGCTGAGGTGCTAATTTAGTGATCAGAGCATGCAAGAAAGGTAAATGGTTTATTGTGAGTTAATAGAGGTTAGTAAAGGTGTTAGTCATTCATGGTTAGTTCATTGATAGGAAGAATTCCTGTGCTACCTGGCAATGACTCGAAAGTCAAAACAGGGGCCAGGTATACCTCCGCGGGGGTGGGGGTCTCCCTCCTCGGGTGGGCAAAAAGGGGGAGCTGGGCGCACTCTCTCTGTGATCGTCGTCCGGCGGCTGTGGCTAGGGGCTTGCCATATCACCAGTGTTTATAATAACCCTCTGTGTATGAGACAGATGTGGGTGTCTTTAATACCAAAACCGAAGGTGCCTTAGCTAGCTGGTTTTACTCGGCTGGTTGTTAATTGTAGAGTTTGCTGGATGTGGTGGAGACTGGGTTGCTAACTCTGCCACATTTATCTGGAAGTATGGCAATAGAAGTTAGTAACTGGCGGGGCGGCTAGCCTCGCACCGACGACCATTGGGTGCAGGGTTGTGAATGTGTTGTAAGAGAATAGATGGCATGCAAGGGGCTAGTAAAGTTCTAATGTTGTTCTGGCCTACTAAGTGAAGGTAGGCTGGATAGGAGTATATATATAAAAGGTTGGAGAGCGTTAGCAACGGACAATTCAAGGATCTTCAAGAGGTATGAGAGAGAGGCTAGGTCGGACAAGAGTCGAGAAGCGCAGGAATTCTTACTGAGAGGGGGGAAGAGTTCAAGGGCTACAGGGAAATTTTGCCCCTAAGGTCCCTGGGCGTGGGGGTGGCATTAGGCTACACTTGATATGGAAAGTTTGAAAAGGCAGTAGAATACGTTAGCCAAAATATGCTACCGGGGAATGCAACTATGGGGTGGTATATGAGTCTGGAAAAGATAGAGTTATGTGATCAGTCCGAGGGTTATGGATACTATTAGTTGGTCCTGGGAACTGCGTTTTCTATTAAATATAAATATAAATACCAACAAAAGCGGCAGTTCGTAGGGGTACTTAGTTATTGTTTCGGGGTACTTATGACAGATACTGGTAACCAGGTTATCTTATACAATCACTGGTTGGGGTAAGAGGTGTAAGACACGAAGTAAATTGGCGTAGTGTGGGCTGTGGATACGAAGGAGGCAAGGGGAAGACGTATGACAATTGTGGAAAGTAAATGGAAAAAGGTGAACACAATGGCGGATAAAAATACTTAACCTAAGGATTGCATACATAGATTTATGGGGCGATGGGTCTTCATAAAGCTTAGTCTGGCAAGACAAGATGTTAGGGAATGTTAATATTAATACTTAGTTACTAGAGGAACAATGCAAGGGGCGACTGAGCACGGGTTACATATATCTATATTCGTCATGGAAAATGATATACGAGGTCTAGGGACAATCGTGGGTGTTTTAACTTCTAAAATATATAACATCTACTTCTCGGATGTAAGAACATACATAGATATAATTATGGCTGTCTGATGTGTTGGCATTGGCTCAACGTCGGGACAGGGCATGGTTGTTTTTAATATGAATGTATATTCCTGTTCATCATCTTTGTAGCAAGGACAGTGCCGCTATGTCGTATCAATGCTGGTGGCAGTTAATATTATAGACTTAGTTACTAGAGGAACAAATGCAAGGGGCGACTGGGCAGTGGGCATGGGTTACATATATCTATACTAGTCATGGAAAATGATATAAGAGGTCTAGGAACAAACGTGGGTGTTTTAACTTCTAAGATATATATAAAATCTACTTCTCGGATGTAAGAACATACATAAATATTATGGCTGTCTGATGTGTTGGCATTGGCTCAACGTCGGGACAGGGCATGGGTGTTTTTAATATGAATGTATATTCCTGTTCATCATCTTTGTAGTTAGGAGTGTAGGACACGAGGGGGTTAGTGTACGTGAGGTGTGGAAAAATGGTCAGTTTAGAAAAGATAAAAAGGTGCGGCCATGAGCTGCTTAGCCCTGCGGGCTTGGGCCTGTCTGAAATGGCTGGCTCGGTCAGCTGGTCCTTTCGTTCTGTGGACCTTTCTTCCGGGTGTTTCTGTGTGGTGTTCGCTCGTGGCTTCTGTGGTGGGCTTCTTGTTTCGGGGCATTTTAACTATCAACATCATCACTACTACTGTCACAATCATCACAACTACAGTCACAATCACTACTACTATTAAAGTCATCAATACTAATTTCACCATCATCACTAGTGTTGTCACCATCATCACTGCTACTTTCACCATCGTGCCATTATCACTATCATTATAAAAACTACAACTATCACCATCATCACTACTATTATCAACATCATCAATACTCTGACCATCATCCCTACTACTAATACCATCCCTGCTACTGTCATCATCAGTACTATCACCATCATCACTACTACTATCACCAATCTCCACGAAAAGAACTCCACCGAACGTTTTATCTCCTCGAAATGAATCGCCTATGATTATATTTTATTATTTGTTATTGAACTAAACTCAAATAAACTAACTAATCTTATCCTAATCTAATCTAACCTAACCTAACCTAACCTATCCAAATCGGAGCAAGTTCCTCATACAAATGCGGGACGAGTTGTTATCAGGGCGAATGGGGATTGATGGAAAGATACTCGGAGGAAGGAAATTACTGATAGATGAGGTTCGCGGATTAAATTAACTGTGCTAAATAATATAAGTTCTGCATTGTGGACGAGCAATTGTTAGGTCATGGGCATTGTCAACCGCCTTGGTTCTACAGGGAGAGGTGGAACAATATACGCAAGTTTGAATGAACATTTACCTTAAAAGATTTATTGAATAATGCTAGTGATGCAACATCGCTTCGAAGACGTAATGGGGATAATAATTTGTAATTGCTCGATTGTTGATCATTGTCATTATTCTGTTATCAAATGTGTCAAAGAGTCTTGGTGCCACCTCACCACATCCATTCTTGAATGGTAGGTAATATGTTTCTGAGAGAACACATAACTTTGATCTATTATGGATATCTTCTCGTCTATAAAGATTGGTCAGTCATTTCATATAACTATAATCGCTGACATCCCAACCATGCACAAAGTAAATACCAATGACATAATATAAAAAAGTTGGAACTAAATGTGTTTAAATAACCATTAATACTTATAAATATTTAAACATATATATTCAATGCACCTTGCATACTTTGCTATCAATGTTATTCAAATTAAATAGTATCCCCAATCACTAGACTATACATACGAACCGTATAAAAAACATGCCAACGCCAATCACTAATCATAACTAATTATTTCATAAGTAGTTGGCTGGTTATGATATCGGACTTCAGAAATGTATCTACGATAATATTATATCTTAATAAATAAAGGTCAATGTTTGTCTGTTTGTCAGTTACCCGACCTTTGTTACTAAACTCCTCCCACAGTTTTGGTGCCAGGTGGGAGTGTGGGCCGTGGGGCACCGTTGGAAAGCCCAGGCTTTGGAGATGGTTTTAGGCGAGTTTAGGGGAAATCAGAGACACTTTTGTTTAATAAAATTTTCGGCAGAACTTATGTAATACACGGGAGCGAAAAAAATGCGAAAACAAATGTCCGTTTGGGGCAGAAGGAGGCATCCGATCGAAAAGGTGTATGGAACGAAAGTTGTTCGCAGCTCCCCAAAATGGGGGTACAGATGAGGTCAGATCCAAAATCGGAGGTCATTTAGCGGCCGAAATCGAGGTCGCCGTTTAATGAGGCACAGGGAGGTCGAGGCCGGTGATTATGGTAGTAGTAGTATTGTGATGATTGTGATAGTAGTGATTGATGATGGTGATTATGGTAGTATAATTTAAACCCGCGCAACGCCGGGTACCCCTCCTAGTAACTAATATATGTGCATAACATTATGGGCAATTTGGGTAAAAAAATAGGTTTTCAACCAACCTTAAGCAGTTTCCATGACAAGATGAGATAAATGTTAGGGGCGAGGTGTCACTTAGTATACATTACAATATATAGCAATGCTGTAATATATGGCATAGAACAATAATTATTATAAATATAATTAGTATTTCAAGTATTGTGCCCGTATACACAATCATATCCGAGCTGTGAAAGTTGGTGTTGCGGAGTGAGCAGAAGACAAGAAGGCGTGTGTGTGCGGGGGTGGGAGGGGGATGAGAGGGAGATATTCTAAGCCAGTTATAGAGACAGTAGATAATAGTTGCATTATGCTATATCTGGGAGCAGTTACTTCCTGAAATTGATTGTAACAAAAACAAAGTTGTAATTTGATAAATAAGTCGTGTAATGAAATTGTTACCAGGTAAACCAGGGTCCAGAGAATATAGGGTCAACCCACGCGCAGGTACCTGTGAATGAGGGACGTCACAGGCCCCACGCTCTGCCTGAACCCCTCATATAAGACATCTTGTTTTTGTGATATATTGAACTATGCGTGTAAATAGAATCTTATTAATGTTACAGGACAAAAGAAAACATTAAAATATATCAAGCTTAGTATATTTTACAATTAAAAATTGTAAAATATGAGGTAATATATTATGGATGATAGCGAGCATACCAATGAATAACATACTGTATATAGGCTACACCAAGAAAGTGCTTACATTAACTTTATATGAGAGAGAGAGAGAGAGAGAGAGAGAGAGAGTGTGAGTGAGTGTGGGAGTGGTTGATACCTGATTAGGGGCTACTTATTCCTAAGGAAGGGCATATTATAATGTCATTAGTGAAGGAACGGACACACACAAACACGCACACAGACTTGTGTTTGTGTGTGTGTTGATCTGAGTGAAAATCTGTGAGTGTATGTGTGTATGGGATAGTGGGAATGAGTGTTTGTGTATGCGTATCTTGATCACCTTTATCATGACAAAAGGACTGCATTTTACAAACCATGAGTGTGGGTGTTGAATTCTAGCTTGTCAATGTTAAGCTGATAAATATGTTTAATGTCCTGTGAATTTTCCGCCAAGTAGGAGGGACACAAACACATACTTACGCACACTCACTCACACACACACACTCACGCACATAGGCTACACTTACGCACACTCACTCACACATGCATTTTACAAACTCATGTTTGTGTGTGGGTTGGGGTTAGTTTCTAGCTTGTCAATGTTAAGCTGAATATTTTTCCTAACGTCATACACACACAGTCACACACACGCACTTCATTTCATAAACTGTGTGCGCGTGTGTGTGTGGGTTGGGGTTAATTCTAGCTTGTTAATGTTAAAGCAGAATAGTTTTCCTAACGTCATACACACACACACACACGCACTGCATTTTACAAACTGTGTGTGTGTGTGTGTGTGTGTGTGTGTGTACGCGCGCGCTTTTTTTTTTTTTAATTCTACCTTGCCCATGTTAAGCTGATGATTGTTTCTACTGTCATATTACCAGCTGCCAAATTATCACACCCACATTAGAATTAAAATTAAAACAGCAAGCTACAAGGGCTATGTACTGTATTCATTGAATGCAGACAATTTAATTTACCAGTTGATATACAGCTTGAATTGTTTAAAGCAATGGTTAGACCAGTTATGTTGTATGCTGCTGAGGTATGGGGACATTATGTTATTAGAAAATTAGAACAGCTTCATTTGAGGTTTTTAAAGCATACATTACATGTTCATAAGTATACTAGTAATGACTTGTTGTATGGTGAACTTTGTGAATATCCTATAGACATAAATATTAAGTGTTCAATGATCGGTTACTGGGTGAGATTAATTACTGGTAAAACAAGTACGGTACGTTAAGTTATACAATGTACAAGTGTTTGTTACATTTGGATCAGGTTGGTGTTTATACTTCACCTTGGTTGAATTGTGTTAAAAGTATTTGTAATGACTGGGATGTCTGGAGTCTGGTTGTCACACAATGTAATAAACCCAGCCTGGTTCAGATTGGCAATAGAACAACAGCTTAAAGATCAATGGATAACGAAATGGAATAGTAATTTGTCAAGTAAGGCCATTTGTAGTAGCTATAGAACTTATACATTTGTCTTCAGTATGGAGGATTAACTTGTGAAATTGGATAAGGGAGCGAGACTAGCTATAAGTAAACTGAGAGCAAGTAATAATAAATTACCAGTTAATACTGGTAGACACAGAAATATTGGTAGAGAAGACAAGGTATGTACTAAATGTAATGAGAATGTGGTGCGGGACGAATATCATTTGTTGTTTATTTGTCAAAATGAAGATATTGTACAGTTAAGGAATATATATATTTCTCATTACTACAGGCATAACCCAACACAGTATAAATATATACTGTTAAGGAATAATACTAACTTAAAATGTATGAAGAATCTGTCACTTCTTCTCAAAAGAACGTTTAATATGTATAGATAGATCAAGTCTTAGGACATTTAATATGGTTTGTTTAAGATGTACCAGTGTATTTACATGTACGCTAATTTAGTTAGCAAAGGCATATTGTACATGTGTAATATGTAAGGGGCTGTGCTCCATACTTTTTGTAAAAGTCTGAGCAAAATAAACTCAATTCAATTAAATTAAATTCACACACGCACTCATTATATTTGTCTCAACTTCTGATTTTGTTAGTTAAGCCTTTGAGTACCAGCTACGTGTGTTATATTGTATTCTAGCTAGGACATATTAATACGATATTATGCAGCTTCGGAAGGATCTACGGTAGTTAAAAAGGTTGGTTGAGATAGTTGGAAGCCATATTATTGCTAGAGGTCCTTCCTAATCTGAATAAAATTGTCTAATAGTGGCTACACTATAAAGAAAAGGACATCACCGGTACTTTATGGGTTAACTGTATAGTAACTAACATAATTGTTTTTATGCAATATATTTCAAGATAGGTATCTTAGCATTCATAATTCCAAATCATTATCATACCACACACAACTAGAATTATAAAACATCCGCTTTGTTTCACCTGTATGTTCGTGATTGAGTTCTCAAAGTGAATGAACTGACCGACCTCCCACTGACCCCTAGCCTCTGTCCCCACTGTAGGGAGAATGATGTCATGCGCGAAAGACAGCGCGTTTTCTTTGAGCGGTGGGTTGACCCTATATTCTCTGGACCCTGAGGTAAACACACACACACGCGCGAAACAAGCTAGTATTCTACTCTACGACCCCTCATTCCCACCTCCTACCTCCACCCACTCATTCATAAAAACGATAACCGCGCCACCTACTAACGCAAAGGGATATCTCGTGGATGTCGCACGACTTATGCTCGTGACTGTACCATACCCTTCTGGCTTCTTGCCACCACCAACACAACCCCCTCCCCCCACCCACTCGCTGACTATTGGTCGCCTCACAAGGAAAAAAAGGAAAATCTGTGGCGGCGAAACGACTGCACCAATCGGTTCCATATTTGTGTGACTAGTCCCTTATGCCCCTTTCACACATACAGGACTCGGGCGCCGAATGCAGCAGAAAGCAACCGAATAGCGACTCTGCTGCATGCGGCATCAAGTCGGCACCTATTCCTACCCATGCGGCTGTAGTCGTCTGTAGTCTGGTGAAGTCCGGGCAATGCGTGTCAAGTCGCGGTCCGCGACGAAAATGTTTGTCAGTTTTGAAATTTGGGCCAGACTTGAAATTTGTCTGGTGGATGCGGGGAGTAGTCTGCTCTAGTCGGCGCTAGTCGTACCAAGTCTTCTGTATGCGGCTGTAGTCCTTGTGTATGTCGGCTCGAATTGTGTATCATGTGTAGCATAAAGACTACTGCCGCATACACCAGAGTACAGCCGCCGGACACGAGTACAACCGAAAAAGTCTGCTGAAGTCTGCTGAAGTCTTGTGCATAAATTTGCATAAATTTGCATAAAAAAATTAAAAATTATGCAAAAATATGAGTCATACGAGTACAACAGACAACAGCGGAATTCATCCGCATGCAGCCGCATACAGCAGACTCCAACCACATTGACAGGAGTGCAGACGTATGACAACACCCGGAACCCAATATGGCAGAAGAGTCGAGCCAACTTGAGCAGACAACAGAAACATCCAACCGACAACACCCAACTCGAACCGCAAACAGCCGCATCAAGCTGACCAAAAAAAATAAAAAAAAATTCCCAACCACAGAACGGCGACACGGCCCCTATATATAGGCCCCACGCAGTGCACTTGACCCAGTATTCGACGAGATCACCCTCTTCCACTCTCCTTCTCATTCTCCTCCCTTCCTCCCTTCTCCTCCTCCTCTCTGCTTCTCATTCAACTCCCTCCCTCTCTTCTCCTCCTCCTCTTGCTTCTCATTCTCCTTCCCTCCCTTCTCCTCCTCATTCTCCTCCCTCCCTTCTTTTCCTCCTCTCTCCCTACTTTTCCTCCTTCTCCTCCTGTCTTCGTTCTTTTCCTCCTTCTTCCTCCCTTCTTCTCATCCACCTCTTCCCTCCCTCACTACCTCCCTACTACCCCCTGTTCTTCTCTTCCTACTCTCTTCCCTCTCATTTAACCCGCTGAGTGCCAGCCAATTTTGACGGTGTGCTTCTGCCAGTGCCAGATTTTTTTTTTTTTTTTTTTTTTTGGGGGGGGGGGCTAAATCTATCAAGTTGGGAGAGAAAGGAAGGATAATGGTAAAAAAAACACTCCCCTCGCCAGAAAACAGGTCCCCGATGGTCCCGAAAGTAGCTGAAAAGACACTATAGACTACAGAGACTTTTATGGTATCGGAATGTATGGGTGGGAGGGTGGTTTTGGGGTTGATGGGGGGAAGGTAGAAGGGTAATTGACTTGTGTTTTGACAGATATGAAGCCGATTGGTGAGGTACTTTCGCCACCACGGATTTTCCTTTTTTTCCTTTTCTTCGTACGGATACGCTGGAAGTGGGTGGTGGGAGGCAGTTGGGGGTGTGGTGGGGGGAAGGCAGAAGGGTAATTGACTTGTGTTACAGATATGAAGCCGATTGGTGAGGTACTTTCGCCACCACGGATTTTCCTTTTTTTCCTTTTCTTCGTACGGATACGCTGGATACACTTCCCAACTTGGATACACTTCCAGCGTATCCGTACGAAGAAAAGGAAAAAAAGGAAAATCCGTGGTGGCGAAACTACCTCACCAATCGGCTTCATATTTGTAACAGTCAATTACTCTTCTACCTTCCCCCCAAACCACCCTCCCACCTATACGTTCCAATACCATAAAAGTTGATGATTTACTCTGAAAATTTCAGCTACATTTGGGACCATCGGGGACCTGATTTCTGGCGAAAATGGACAAAGGGGGTGTTTTTTTTTACCATTATCCTTCCTTTCTGACCCAACTTGATAGATTTAGCCAAAAAAAAAAAAAAAAATCCTCTGGCACTGGCAGATGCATAGGGTCAAAATAATTGCCTTGGCACTCTGCGGGTTATGGTACGTATACGCGAACTTTACAAACGGGCGGGACGGTCTAATCTTAGAAGGCGGAATCAGCCAAGGAAGGATTGATGTTTGGCTCTTCCCGCCCACAACATTCGGGCGGGATCTTCTAGTCGGAATGGTCTGAGGGCGGAATAGTCAGTAAGCCCCTCATCAGCTCATGCCTGGGAGACTGGATCGAGTCAATCCGACTCGTCAGTCGCTGACAGTGAGACAGTGAGAGTGTGACTACTCAGACAGTTTCAGGGCTGCCAGAATGCGGAAATACGTCACCAAACGCGGAATTTAAAGTGTGGGAAGACGAAGTGCGGAAATTGTATTTCGAATTTCCGCATTATCCAAATAATTCGGAATATTAATTTCCGCGCAGAGTGAAATTAATATATAATGATTAATACGGTTCTAAGTACCATTAATGTGTTCAATACAACATTACATAATGTACAGTAGCCTATATAGTTTCCATGCCATTCAAAACAAATATAAAATATACCTGTAACTATATTGACATACAAGTATTTATAATTACAGACACCGAAACATTCGCGGTCTCCTTACATTGTAGGCTACAGTTTGCAAATATATTTATTTGCAAGAATTACCCTGTATTCATTACTCCTAAATGGTAGAACTTGTACTGTATATACGTAAATATTAATAAACACAGACAGCCTATATGTCATCATTTGGGTTTTGTTATACCAGGTTTTTTGCTGGGTTTACTGGATAAAAGGTTGATCCTAACTTAACTGGTGTGGCAGAGAAGGAATTCACACACAGACACACACACATACATGCAGAGGTGTAAGGACAACACAGGAGTACATACTGTATATAATATAGTTATTATATTCAATATAGATAACAACATATGATGGCTTACTTGGTTAATGGTTCACACATATAATGGCATAAAATACAATACACAAAATCATGGATATGGAATAGAATATGATATACACTGGAGGTTTACTGCTCTTTTGAATTAGAAATATAAATTACACACAAAATATAATATGTGAATGCTTCATATTGACAGGTAGATGGATTGGGTGGAGGAAAAACACAGGGAAGAGCTATGCTTCTTTGTTCTCTAACGTTTTGGGCTATGTATTACCCATCTTCAGAGAAACTTTCTCAGTCTCTCTGAAGATGGGTAATACATAGCCGGAAAGATTAGAGAATAACGAATCATATATCTTTCCTGTGTTTTTCCTCCACCCAATCCATCTACAAAATATATATAAATATAATTCACTGAGTGTCTCTCATATATCAGAGTTTATCACGGATATATTGGTATCCTAAAAAGCGCACTTAGGAGTCTTCGCACATAGATTTAGACATGTCACGGAAGCATTTCTCGAATGAATTTAGCATGAAATGAAAGTATAAACACAATGAAATAATCACAAGTCATTTGGTCACGGGCGTGGAAAGATAGTGTCACTGGGGTTGATTTTATGTGTATCACTGTATGGGTGTGTGCGGCTATAAAGTGAAATATTACCATATGTGATCTCACAAAGAGTTCATTTACAAAATATTCTGCTTTATAACGATAAATATGTGTGGTTTGTATCCTCGTCTATAGAGGCCTAACAAGTGATAAGGGAGGTCTGTTATACACTTATACAGCCTTCAGCAAGCCAAGTTCTTCGTTCTAGTGCCGTGGTCCAACATCTACGGATCTACGTCGTGCTCGTCCTTGTAGTGGCTTCAACGTCAGGGTTGGTGGTGGGTGGTCCTCTAACAGGTCTTGACACGGCTGTGAGTTGGCTCCTTACCATCCAGGTGTTGAGAGGTAAGGGAGAGGGATCAGAGAAATTACTAGGGAACACGGATCAGTGTACTGGTAATCTAGCAACTCCTACACTCAAGTCTCAGGCTACATACAGACCAGTGTACTGGTGATACCAAGCCTGGAGGGTTAGACCGTTAGAGAACTTACTAGGCAGCGCGGATCAGTGTAGCCTACTGTCCACCACGCAATTTCTCTCTCGAGTAAGGGAGAAGTCATTATGGCCTGGACAACTATCGATACCCAAGTTGGGTATGGCCAGAGAATCTATTAGGCGGCTCGGACCAGTGTACTGTCTACCTAACAATTTCTCGGTAGGGTTTGGATCACTACCCAGGGACTGAGTTATAGCAGGCTACATGGACCAGTAGACTGGTAGCATGCTAAAGCACAATAACCGGGCTCGACAGACTACTCGGACCAGTATAATGGCAGTAAGTCATTACCTAGGATCTACACAATAACTAGAGTCGTATGGACAAGTGTACTAAGAACTCGTCGTTATTATACAATTCCTCCTTTACTATCTTTAGGCAAGTGGGACAGTTTAGGAAGCTCCAAGTCTATGTATCTTCTTGCACTGACCAATGTACAGGCAATCGGAATTAGACCAGGAGATTGGATAGGGCTAGATGATGTTTGACTGCACTGACCAGTGTACGGGCAGATCACGTTGCACCTAGGAATCGGCAGCTACTCTGACTTCACCCTGTGTGCCCTCTGCTGGTCTCACCGGGCACATCATACATTCAGCAACGTAGTCCAAGGCGAGGTATCTGCGAGTAATAGAGGTATGGGGTTAAGGTGTCAACTTTAAAAGGCTTTGGTCGACTTCCCTGATGGCATTGGTTCTGATTTCTCGGGGCTCTAGTTTTGCTTCTCGTTCTTGTGGACCTCCCATTTTCTGTCTTTCTGTCCTTCCTTTTTTCCTACTGGCGTCTTCCCGTTCTTGTTGGTCTTTCCGTTTTTTTTTTCTTGCTCTGGTCGCTACTATATCCTGAGTTTCGTGTTTTCTCTCGTATTTTAGGTATTGATCATATTTGTTAAAAATTGCAATTTATTTGGCTTTAACTAATATCAACGTAAAAAACGTAAAACGTACAGTATGTTTACTACTACTACCTTAATAATAATAATAATGTTATATCAGGTTTTTACTGGGGTTGTATTGACTAGGCTAATTAGATAGATTCTTACTTGACTGGAGAAAAGGAGACCAACACAAACACAAGCACGAAGACAATAGAGGATAATATAACGCAGAGTACAAACCTAGATTATTCTTATTTCACAGTAAAATATGATTATAAGTGTAATGTTACATCAGACATGGATAGGTAATAATATAACAGCACGATCGAGGATCCATTAGGCGTCTCAAGGGGAAGATCTTTGGCAGGTTCAGACAGTCTTTGGAGATGTGGCTGCGTTGTATTCCTGATGACGACCTGGTCCGTGGTGGTGGTCCTGCCGTGTGACGGTTGCAGAGTTGGCGAAGACTTCCTTGGGGTCCTCTGAAGATCTACGGGGTTGAGGTCTTTTACGAATACAAGCCATTTCACCAGTGTAGTACACTCTCGTATCGTACGACTTGAGTAGGGAGTCGTTTCACCAGTGTCTTACGCCCTCCACTACGATTCCTTGGCCTGGACTTCCTACAGGAATCTCTGAAAGAACTTTGATGTTAGATGTTGTTGTTATACGAGTACGAGCCGTTTCACCAGTGTCTTACGCTCTCGTATTGCAGGACTTATGTAGGGAGTTTTTCACCAGTGTCGTTACACCCTCCACTACGAGTCTTGACTGAGAAGGAAGCCGTTTCACCAGTGTCTTGCTCTTCAAACCACCCTTACTATTTTTGTAGGTTTACTAGAACTAGAGCGCTTGTCGGTATTGCATACTCTAATTACAGTAAATCCTGTACCAAGGCAATGTAAAGATGTTGGGTGGTCACCAGTGTGGTCCAACAAGAATACTAGCAAATCCAAGGTACCTTTGAGAAATGCGTTGAGTAGTTCCACCAGTGTCTTACTCCCTCAAGGCAATTTCTCAGTTAATAGTACCAAGTCTTTTGATACTATCCCTACCGGTGTGGTAATAATATCTGTTCAACTCTACTGATGAGAGGTAGGCTGAGATGGTCTTACCACTTTCGTCATTCTCCTCGGTGGGGCATTTCAGGGCTAGAGGGGTGGCTGTGCATGGAGGAGGGTCTGGGCCGGCTGCGGTGGTGTGTTGATCTTTATGCACGGTTTGTTTATTACGACGTCGTGAGGGATTATCTTTGTTAGGTATATCATCAGTAGGTGCCGTCCTCACAGGTATGTTCTTTCCTGGGGTCGGGGGAAGTGCCTGAGTGATGCAGGTGACCCGAGCGAAGCATGGTGAGGACTCGCTTGTGCCCTCTTGTCTTGGTGTCGCGGTGGCAGTGGTTGTTGGTGCGTGCAGGGCCTCATCTCTGTGGTTTGTTTCCTAGGCGCTTTTCTTCCCTATCTCAAATAATAATAACGTATTGCATAAAACTGTTCCAATATTATTAAAAGGTTGGTCTATAATTACCTATTAGTACAATCCCCAACACTTTAGGGAACTTTATCGGTGTCGGACATGCAACTTATAAAACATATCACAGAGTACATGAAATGTCAATGAAAGCTAGTAACATATAATACAGTTGCAATCTGAATATTTGATGCCAAAATTCAAGACAAATACACTATATTAATCGCAAAAACACACACATTCCGTCGATTACAACATGATGAGACAACTTTAGTAAAATAACTGAACATAACTTGAATCGTAATTAAGAGCAAGAAATCATTAGGCC
>JBAKBP010003013.1:0-27500 GCA_037953745.1 Lithodes maja
AGGGTACTTATTTGTGAATTTATAGCCTAGAATTCTGACAGAATTTGTTATATTTATGATATGAAGCATTATTTATTTTTTTCAATGTGCTATTAGTTTACATATATGATGGATATATGAACCTTGACGAGCAATAAAATAAGTGGAAAAAGCATTTGGGTGGTAAAAATCGTAAATATTCGCCACCCGTTCATATTCTCAGGCGGGAAGAAGCAAAACATACACCCTCCTCTTACTAGGTCTCTGACTCTACTGGGCCAAGTGGGTGGTGTCTCAGTGTTATATAATGACTCTTATGGAACCCACTTGTGCTACATTACCGCGGGAGAGAAATTCATGCAAAACATTACCGATAAATGATGAAAATAGGAGGACAAATAGGTGATAATTGAGGTGGGGGGGAAGGGGGAATAAGGTGGGAAAGGGGGGGTGAGAAACATATGGATGAGAGGTAGGAAGTACTAGAGGGGAATTATCTCGCCTAATGATATATTCCTTTGTTTTGAGAGCCCCTGGGGTGTTTTGGAAGTTTTTTTTTACGGTCTTGCTTTCGTGAGGCCTATCACAATCGGTATGGTGACTCTTCCGTGAGGTCTATCGCGGTTCTTGGGTTAACACCTCCATTGTCACTAGTATCTTTCCTACGCTATTGAAGCACGTTATTTTCACCCCTCTTTATAAAAGTGGAGATAATAATGATGCCACTAATTACCGACTAATCTCATTGCTCCCCATTTTTTCAAAAATACTTGAAATTATCGTCGCTAATCAGCTTTCAAAATTCCTAGAGACTAATAAACTACTCTCAATAAGCCAACATGAATTCCATCCAAGTTTATCTACCGAAATTACCCTTACATTTATCACTAATGAAATTTATAAAAATATGGGTAGATAACAAGTATCTTTGCTAACCTTGTGTGACCTCTCTAAAGCATTTGACAGTGTCAATCATAACACCCTTATATATAAACTTATTAAATACAAAGTCAACCCATTCTGGTTTAGAAGTTATCTAAATGATAGAATGCAATCAGTTATGAATAACATACTAACTTCAAAATTACCAGTATTATACGGTGTACCTCAAGGCTCAATTTTAGGCCCATTATTGTTTATTATATTTGTAAATGACATATTTATGTTTTCATATAATTATGTTAAAAAATATTAATGGCTGCACACTATTACAATATGCTGATGACACACAACTTCTACTCAGTGACTCGGTAAATAATCTTGGCAATCTAATTACTAAAACAGAAGAAATCTTTCAAAAAGTGAGGCTATATTTTATAAAAAATGGTTTAATGATGAACGCCAACAAAACCCAATGCATATTCATAGGAACCCGTCAGATACTATACACAATACCTTGTAATACCACAATACGCCTTAATGACAGCACTATTGAACCTACCACTTATGTACAAAATCTTGGCATATATTTTGATAGACAAATGAACTTTGATGTCCACATTTGTGAAATTAGTAAAAAAGTAGTAGGGACGCTTACATACATTAATAGAATAAAAGATCGCTTTGACAATTCAACTAGAACAATCATGGTACAAACACTATTGCTAAGTATACTAAATTATTGTAATGTATTATGGGGCTCATGTAATGCTACCCAAATATCTAGAGTTAAAAAGCTTTACAATTTTGCGGCAAAAATGGGAGACGGTAAATTCAAAAAGTTTGATCATGTCACTCTTATATTAAAGTAACTGAGATGGTTAAATATTAATGATAAAATAACGCATGACACACTAATAGTTATTTTCAAATACCTTAATAAGCTCTATGCAGATTATCTACTAAGTCTATCCACAGTATTCAATGTAACAGCCAGCACAAACTCTACTTACAAATCAATCACATAGTGATTTTCTTATCGATGTCTATGACAATCCATTTGTATTGAGCTGCTCCAGGAATTAGTATATTATGTGGTGATAATTGGGGGTATGCGGCGCCAGACCCGCCTTGGTAACGCACCTGCAATATTGACCAAAGACTGCCCTACCAACAGGTTTGAACCCTCTGTCCATTCCTAGCTTGCTTATGAGGCCCCAATGCATAAAACAGTGAGTTTTAGTAAGATTAATTGATGAAAAAGAGCCTGAGAAATGTTTTTCCCCAGAAATTTCATAAAGTATTTGTCAATTCAAAAGATAACACTATAACAATTTTGGAGGGCCACTTAGATCATTCCAAATTCTAGAATTATACTTTACACTTATTCTAGATCATGTAGGAACCACCATTTCACTTTAGGGGCCAATCAAAGTTCATTTAGGTACCCTTCAATTTTTTTGAAAAATGGCATATGATTTTATGGGGTAAAATTGTTTACCATTTCTTTAGAGCTACAGGTCTCTAAGTGAATGGGACTTACTGAGTAGTCATTGCCACACTAAAGAGTCCCAACCTTCCCCTCCAAGACCTTAGGAACTCACCGCCCTCAGAAAACATTGAGTACAAATATATATTGTTTTTTTATAAATCTGAATAATGTGTTTACACTTCGATTTAATTGTAATTTACTCTTTACAACCAAATAGAATACTAGGGAATGGTTGAATTAATTTTAGCAATATTAAATATTAAACTAAGTCTTCAGGTCAGGGAGATATTCAATGTTAAAGTTGAGGTTGCACATTTGAAACAAGTGTTACCATGTATGCCAAGTTCTCGAGTGATACCTATCCAGGGTTAAAATAAACAATAACTATTACCTGGAAGAGTGTTGCTGAAGTTTTGTAGCCCTTGAATCACGCTCTCTTGGTTTTGTATTTTCCCAGTCAGTGTGGCAACTTCATCTGTAATATAAATGTGTGCACTTACTTTATGAGGCCATAACACAAATCTCTCTCTCTCTCTCTCTCTCTCTCTATATATATATATATATATATATATATATATATATATATATATATATATATATAGTGTATAAAAATACCTCCTAACGTGACTCAAAACTAATATTATGCCAGGACAGGTTACTCCACTAAATTGCTGCCCCCCCCCCCCCCCCCACTCATTATCCCTTCAGACCTAAGTCACTGTACTATAGGTGACGGGAAAGGAGGCGGTGTAGAGGCTAAAATCAGTGCAAGAGTATGTTGCAAATTATTTCACAATACTGCGTATGCAATACATATCACAGTATAGGTTCTTGTATAACTTACTACTTGTCTGCTAGTTGTGGAATCAAGGTGATGCATTACTTCCTTTATCAAAATTTGAGTCATAAAGTGTTCTAAAAATTTGTCATTGCTTTTCATTAGGTGTGGTGTGAGGAAAATTTGAAATTTTCGCTGATTTTACTTGTAGCCTACAAGTGAATATAAATAATTTCCGTTTTATATATTTATACTATATTACACATACAGAATACAATGAGAGTGCAGGAACGAAGAAAATATTATAATTATTACAATAATTAAATAAATTCCTTGATGTTAGCACACTCTGATGCCACAATCTTGATTTATTAACCTGTATAAATAAACAAACTGTCAGTCCAACATGGCATGGATTTACCTTGGAGCTCCAATACTTGGTGGACCATCCATACGAACCCACCAATATTTATTAGTGGCCCCTCCATCATTGACGATATGCCTATTAGTATAATAGTCCCCTTTCAAGTGCCCGCGGGTAGCCAGTTTAAAACGACCTCCGCGGGGAGAAAGAGTCCTATGTCATAAGTGTAACGCTAATTCTCTTATGGAATCGGCATATGATTGGGTACTCACTACGAAAAAACTTTGTAAAAAATTAAAAATTACTTAAAACTTGTTATATTAACACCTTATTAGCGGGCTAAGCGGTTTATTTATATGTACCGCCCAGCGGGGTGTTTTTAGCCAAAATAGGGCTGTTTACGTGATCATTTTCATGCCTAAATAAGACCCAGAGCGTAAACCAAGTATCTATCCCTGAAAGGGCATAAACAGAGCTTTCCAATGACACCATAACGATCCTTTTATGATGGCTAGTTTTCTTGCAACAACCGCGCAACGCGAGTGCAAAAAACATGTAATTCGGCACTTTCCCCATACAATTCCGTATATAGCGAGTGAGAGAGGGAGGGAGGAGGTGGTATTCGTGTCGGTAGGTTCGCCGCGGTGGTCTGGAGCAATCATACGCTCGCTACTCTCCTGCCACCACTTGTCTCTCTCTCTCAGCAACATTACGTGCTGAAATTGCCACACGACCTATGTCGAGCGCCGCCAGATAGTCCAGATTTATTATACTCGACTTATGTTGCGCCCCGACACTTAGGGGTTAATGCTTTCCATCTCGGTGGATTTCTTGCTTGGATTCTATCCCTGACGTTGCTCTCAGAGCCGCCATTCCCCCTTCCTCTCCCCGCGGCCAACCTGACTAGACGTGTGCCGCCTGTGCTCCGCCACATTCTTCGTTCGCTCGCTTTTAGTGATTCCTTGCTCATTTGTATATATCTGAGTTGTATTGAACAGGTTTTAGATTAGCTAGCACAGGCTGCCCCATTGGTATGCCCGCAGGGAGTGTTAAAATAGGGTACTATTGTACAGGCGCCTCCGAGTCCTCCAGGATCAGCGCCTAATGTGTTTTTGTTTTTGTTTCTCTGCGCCTTAGTTCTTGCTATTACCTACTAGTTAGGAGGCTAATATATCTGCAGGAATGTGCTTCAGGCCGTCTCTATGAGGCAGTCGCATTATATTTGTTTAGCAGGCGCCCTAGTTCAAGGGTTGTCACACGTGGTGTGGAACCTTCTCAGTGGCGTTTCTAGCACTCAGAAAGTGGGGGGGGGGCCACTTTAAGGCCATGGTAAATGTGGAGGGGCTAAAGGTGGTGGGTGGTGAGCGAAGCGAGCCTCTCCAGCTGGGGGGGGGGGCTGTGAGCCCCCCATGACATTTTTGGAAAAATAAGCAGTTTTAGGTGCAATTTCGAGTCTGCGTGAAATTCAGAACATAGTTCTAATAATACAATCACTGTAATAATAATAAGCATTGAAGAATTTAGAATAATATTATATTATACTAACACTAATTAACAATATTAGAAACTTTAAAGTAAAATTATATTCATGTCGTCATGAAGGAAAACAGAGATGGCAGGCGAAAGACTAGGGATAACTACAATGTTTTATTTCTTTATGGTGATACGAGGTCTTGGTTAGTTGGTTACATGCTATGAACTTATGATGATGTTACATAATACCTTGGGTAATGGCTAAAGCCCAATTATCGTTACATTATCCATTGTGTTTATTATCAAGGAGTCAAAATGCCATTACCAGTTTTACCACATTATAATATTAGATGTACGAATATAAACTGGGGGGGCCAGCCCAAATTCTTGGGGGGCCACGGCCCCCCCTGACCCCCCCTTAGAAACGCCACTGAACCTTCTAGGTCCGTGTCTGCGTTTGCCCTCTCTCGTGGGCCCCCTCGCAAGGTGCTGCTGCTGTGTCTTCAGGAGGTAAGGTAACCAGCCAAGATGATGATTACTACGAGCCTAATGGCCAGCCTCAGTAGGGGTCTCCTAAGTGGGCTAGGGTTAATATATTTTATTATTAAAATTATGATACTATTGTAGCCCTAAGATGTTTCCCTCGTTTTTTCATGTAGGTAATGTTACATGTAATAGAGGGTCAGGAGACGTCCTGTATGTTGGGTTTCTGGAGTTGTCTGACTTTCCCTTATGAGTCAACACCTCTGGAATGTTTTTGTTTTCCCGCCGGCTATCTTTCTGTGTATTGATGCCGTTATTCTCGCCTCGTAGGCAGAAAGGAATGACACCAAATTACCCGGCGTGGTGTGCGGTACCACGCGCCTCCCGGCGGATATGCTAAGTCCGACAGGAGGTATCTCGGCTAGGCTGGGTGAACTCGCCCAAAACCTTGCAGAACAGGACTTTTTACGCCCGGCGCCACAGTCCCGTGTGGTCCTTAACTATTCCGCTAATCCAAATAGACGTTCAGATAGTTAAAAGACTTGGTCTTAAGGGTTGGTGACTCATGTCACAGGTAAGCAGTTCCATAATGAAGAAACCTTCAAGGGGGGTTATCTTCACATATGAGTACGGCGGAAAGTTAGAGTAGCGGTTGGACTATGGCTGATTTTCCGGCGTATTTAAGGTGTTAGGATGTGTAAACCTCTCGGGTTATCCTTATGAGCATTGATTCCTGGAATGTTTTATTTCCAGATCTCATCACATCTTATGCAGCACAGCAAGCAGAGGAAGGAACTGTTCCCGGCGGGGAGGGGGGTTCAGTACCATAATGCCTCTGTTTAACATTTGCGCCACACCTACCTGCTCACTAGTCCCGGTAACTGCACACAAACTTTGTATACGATGTGTTACGTGCATTGATAGGTCTAAGTTTCTCTGGACTTCCCAGAAATGCCTGGTGTGCTCAGATCTGTATGCAGAATGGATTAGTAAGCAAGATCTTCCGTGCCTGGTGGCCTTGATCAATATAAAGACTAAATTTACCTCATATGCTAAGAGAGTAGCAAATGTTGAGTCAATATGCAATGACGCAGACCTGTTACAGCTCATTCTGCTCTACTCATTCAATGATGATTCCCCAGTGCTACAGTCAACTCCTATCAATACAGCTAAAACTCAACACTTAGTAGAGCAATTAGCCATTAGCAGTTACTTGGAATCTAATGAGGTAAACCCCCCTCCCCAACACAAGAGAACCTGCTCGGCATCGCCAGACGCCCGGCCAAGATCGACATCCAGGTCACCCCGACAACAGTGCGGACAGTCTTCAGTCCAGGACCCCCGGTCTCCCAAGCGACAGAAGTATGACTCGATACTCTCCACTGTTAGGGTAACGGCGGAAGTTCATGCCAGTGACCATAGTGCAGACCTGCCGTCGCAGCAGAGGTGTAAGCCGGACTCTCGACCGCTCCCCTGAGTTTCTGCCCCTGATGTGCCGGAGTTTTTTCCCGGACACCTCAGGGCAGGAGCCGGGGGGATTGAGTCGGGACCCAAGGATAGGCCTAAGGTAAGGATGGTTCAACAAGGATCTCAAATGCTCCCAAAAGTTGTTTTGCCTTGCCTAAAGGAGGAACGATTAGCTTCACCATCCACGGCCACAGGGCAGTACCGCAGTTCAGCGGCATGTGAGAGCACAACAAGTTCAGGTTCTCAGGTAGGTCAAGATCCACCTACATCCAGGGCATCTAGTTATACCGATTCCTCTGGGAGTAACTTCCTACCTCGTAAACTTAACTCCTCTGGGAGTAGCATCCTAGCACCTAGTAGTCTAGGTCCCATTCTGGGAGAAAGGCGTAGAGTAACTGAGAAGGCAACCAGCCTTACATCAGAGACAGTGAGGGTTAGGGGATCACTGGAAGATGTAGAACATTCCGTGGCACCACCGGAGGAAGTAGAACATTCCTTGGCTTTACCGGAGCATAGCGAGAAGGTTGAGCATAGGGAGAAAGTAGAGAAGGTACGTACCAGGTCTCTAAAGAGACCTCGTAGTCAGTGTGTCACAGCCACACATTTAGATAACTTATTACAAAAAGTTTTGCAACAATGTGATGTTTCAAAAAGGTCTCGAAATACTCCCACAACGATGATGGAAACTCCCCCTATTGCCTCTGTACTGCCGTTCATCCCAGCCAAAATTAACGTACTTTCCCCTCAGAATACCCCCATGGTTAACATGGAAGCTACCCCGAGTGTTTCTGTACTACCGCTCACGCCATCTAAATTTAGTGTGCTAACAACCCCAGCTGCTTCCCCGGCTCTAATGCCATCCAAATTTAGCATACTACCAAATCCCGTCTGTCCCACGGCTAAAGTAACAAAGTCATGTCCCCCGGCGGGTGCCAATACAGTACCCTCCTCCCGGACAACTCCTTATCATTGTTCAAACCCAGCTTTCTATCCTATTTCAATAGATAAACAGCTACAGACAAAGGCCACTATTCCACACTTGCAAGAATCAGACTGTTTCTGGTTTTCGGTAGGACCAACTAAATCGGGGTCTGAGCACAGGTCTATTGTGGGGGAGATCCCAGTGCCTCGTGAGTGGGTCATTGAGACCAGTAAGAATAAGGAGTTCCGTGCTAAGGATACACAGGGTAGGATTTTAAAGGTACCAATTAAGGCTATTCCCAATGTCTGGAATTATGAATATTTTGTCTATGTACCTGCTCAGCTTTTGCCTCCTTCCCCAGGGGAACGGATTTGTCCTGATTGCTCCCGGCCTTACGTCGTACACGGTTATGATTCCTTCAAAGTAGAAGAACCGAAGTTGGTTACAATTCCGGCGCACATGCCGTCGGGCAATCAGGAATTGCTCCTGGGGCAGTTAGGTCATGGTCCATGAGTGGACTGGGATAAGCAGGCTCAACAGTTTGCTAGTGCTTTAGCGTCTCAACCCTCCCTTGCTATCCCTCCACCCAACCAAATTGAGTTTGATTTGCTAAATCCACAACCGGGAGGTGTCCCCTCCTCCATTTTTGAATTCCTTGCATCCCCACAGTTATCACAACAGGACTTTCAGGATCCCTTCAATACTCCCACCTGATTGATCTCCAGAGAGAGTATATGTTGCGAGATAATGCGCATAGAAGGTTTGCAATATTCTTACTCAGTAGACAAACTGCCCAGTCCATAAGAAGAGTCTCAGACAGATCAAGGTATGAGCGAGACAATAAGGTTATTCCAACAGCTTCTTCTCCCCCACCCGGCGAGATCTATCAGTCACATACGAACCGCATTGTTTGAAGCTGTCATTGCTAGGCAACACCTGAGACTCTTTATGGTGAAAGGATTGCCCGGGAATATTTACCACCGGGTAATCCTTTCTCCGGTGTTGACAGCTTCAGTAATGAACACTGAGACTAGGCAGGCGGTTCAACAGATGCGGAATCAGTCATTAACCGCCGCATAACAGGGTAAGGGGGGATGGGTTATGATAATACTGAGTTAGGGTACGACATCGACCATCACCAGGCAGTCGTTGATCCCAGACTACACCACATCTTTAGATTCCAATGCTCTCTCTCTCTCTCCCGGGGCCTTGTGAAGGCATGCGGATCCGAGGGTAGACTCCGTAGAGCACACCCAGGCAAGTGCAAGGGGTCCCTACGTTAGTCACCTGGCTACGCCCCGGCGGACGTGGGCAAGAGCAGCAACACAGGCTTCCTAACGGAGACTCCGGCAACCTCGTTTACGTTAGACGAGTTAATCTTGAGGTGGAGTCACGAGTCCACGGCAAGTTTTCCAAAGTGTTGTTGTTCCGGCCTAACCAACATACTATGTTGTCGCGTCCAGAGTTACCTATTGCCATGACCGGACTATATTTGCATGCGACAGTTAGCGCAACCCCCCCCCCCCCCCCCAGGTATCGGGATTCGCATAGTCAAAAGTTCCTTTCACCCTTCAGGACATTCAATTGGTCATACAACAGCTTCCGCTGTAAGATGGTAACCTAGATTAGTGGATTAGTCCGGCGAACCTTACGGCCACGGTAATTTCAAGGAATCAAAAGATTGTGCTGATTAGACGACTGCCGGGTAGTGGCAGAGTTGGTCAGTACCATCAATGCCATGTCTCTTACATTATTATTAATTTTTAATCTCAGTGCCTACAATGCCCATGTCCATTACATTATAATTCATGTATCCTACTATCCCTAGGATTCAAGGTCAACTTGGCAAAGTCGCACCTTGTTACCACACGGGTAATTTAGTGGATAAAACTGGTCTGGGACACAACCAATCTTACTCTCAGTCAGAGTGTGGACAACCATAACAAATTTTGTGGGAAATGGTATCGGTTTTCCTCACATTCTGAACACGATGAGACGGATATGGGAAACCCTGGTCGGTTCTCTCAACTGGAGGCAACTAACTGTGAAGTTGGGCCGGTTGAAAGTAAAAGATTATTCTTGAAAAGCAACAAATTTTTTCCCACTTTTGCCGGCGGGAAAATTATGGACCATTCCTCTATTAATTCACAACTTACTATCGGTCTGGGCGAGGAAGGAAATACTGCACTCAATAATGACTTGGGTTTTCTCTTCCACCTACGGTATGGATAGACACAGATGCTTTAGGGACAATAGAGCTAGGGGTATCAGTCGAACCTAGACCACTTGGGTCAAGGTCTTTGGTCCCAAGCCATGAACTTTCATATCAACAAACAAGAACTTCTAGTCCCTTTGTTTTTGCCATCAAAATTCAAGGCTCTTATTGACAGGGGAAATCAATAGCCTTTCGAATGGACAATTTGAACGCGGTACACTGTATTCAAAAGCAAGGGATTCAACGAGGTCTCGGAATTTAGTAGAATTGTCAGAACTTATTTTTGCTCTGGCCGAAACGCTGAGCAGTCGTCTTCATGCATCTTACCTCTCGGACGTAGAGAACGTCTGGGCAGACGCTCTGTCCCAGAGACAAGTCACCAGAGTAAAATGGGCACTCAAGCACATCTCCAACGAGATGGTTGCAGAGCCATACCATCCACAAGTGGATCTATTTGTATCCGAGGGAAACCAATCTCTCCCTCTCTTCCCAACCCGCCGGGAAGTGACTTCGGCGGGGAGGTCCAAACTCATTGTTGGAGGACTGGCACAAATGGAATTCAATCTATCTGTTTCCGCCTCCAGATGCTTCACTCATGTGTCAAGTAGTTCACGAACTACGGGGTTACCGGGGCTTAGTCTCGATGATCACGCCACTTTGGCCGGCTCAGGTGTGGTACCACCAATTGAAAACGTGGTGCGAGAACCCGGTGTCACTCCAGGTCTCGTACTTCCACTTTGAGACAATGGGCAACCTACAGACATTGCTGACTTTTGCCTTCTGGACAGTCAAAATGCCAAATGGTTAACTCAGTATAGAGAGAGGATTACAAATAAATTTCTTAATAAGTACACTATGTCTACCAGGAGACAATACCAATCACATTGGAAAACGTTCACAACCTGGATAGTAGAAACGGTGCAAAAAGACTCATCAGTAGATTTGGTCTTTAGTACTTAGACTATTTGTTTGAACAAAAAGTGCTTTTCTGTAGTTACACTGAAAAATCACTTGTCTGCCATTAGAAACCCCTTTTTACGACCTTACTGGTCTATCCATACCACAGGCAGCGGAAAAAGGGTTCAAACTGTTTTAAACTGCGTCCACCACCACGTCAGCTCATGCCTACCTGGGCGCTGGACAAAGCTTTATCTTTGCTTCATTCGCGCATGTTTAATCATTCGCTAGATTTTGACTCATTATTAAAGAAGGCTGTGTTCCATATGGCTTTGGGGATAGGACGCAGAGTAACTGTTCTGACGGCGATGAGCAACGAACCTAATTGCCTCGAGTTTGGGAGACTGAATGAATACATACAAATTGCTCCGTCTCCCACATTCATAGCATGAATGAACATTGTAATGTGTTTTCAGAATTTACAGTCCAGGCACTTAAACACGGACATACGTATCACATGTTGTGCCCGGTGCAGGCTTTAATTAAGTTTATGAGGGTGGCACAACCTCAACAACCAGGCTTCTTATGAGTCAACAGTACAGGTACTCGCGTCACGAGAAGGAAATTAGCTTCTTTACTCGTAGACGTCATTAGGGAAAGTAATCCCGGTGTAGTGGGCAGAGCCCATGACAGAAAATGGGCCACCTCTCTCAGTTTTTACAAAATTATCCATTTGATGACATAGCTAACACTAAGTTGTGGGCTTCCAATCATACTTTCTTGATGCGTTACCTGTCTGTGGCCCTGGATAAGCCAAAACTAACCTGTGTGGCGTTACGGCAGCGGGTCTAGTTAGTCCATGTACTATTACAAATAAAGTTTAATCTTACAGGAAGGGGGGGGGGGGGGGGGTTTGCCGGTAAGCCCCTCCACCGGATAATGTGATAAGATCAAGATCTGTGATACTTAATAAGTCGAGCTGGTCCTACAGTTCTGAAATATTTTTCTATTTTTTAAAATATCTATCATAGTTACAACTATATAGTATAAATAAAGTGTACAAATTATATGAAATGTACAAATAGTTTTAAGGACAGAAGATATAATCCAAGGATATATGTGTCTGTATTGGTTGAACAGGAATACAAGTATGTTGCTAGACAACAATATTTATGAATCTCAATGTGAGATCTTATCATTATGTACCTAGTTGGTCAAGTATAAGCAGATATTCTTCGAAGTAACGCACTACTCTCTTTTCATTTTTTTTTACTTTTATTGTATGTAAGCAATAAAGACTTAAATTGTTATATGATTCTTTGTCTCTACCTATGGTATTTGTTAATGGTTTGATATTGTCACGAATGTCCCCCTCCAGTCTTGAGATATCAGGCATATCGTCAATGATGGAGGGGCCACTAATAAATTATATAGGTTTGAGTCCCGGAGGGAAGAATGAAAACCTACTATTTAGTAGTGGCCCCGAAATCATTGACGTTGTAGGGCCCTCCCTTCCATCCCCTTGCCATTCGTTTGATGTCTTGAGTTTAGTCTTAATATGTCATTGAGGGAGGAATGGCGGCTCTGAGAGTAACGTCAGGGATATAATCCAAACAAGAAATCCAGTTTATTCTTGTGACCCCATCAGGCTACAAAATATACTGCATCTTAATAGTGCAGTTTTAATTATTATAATATAGATCATTAATACCTATCATGATTATAAAGTGACCAGATCATTCCTACTGGAGTCAATTATATACAAATTGGCTAACAAATAAGCTAGAACATTAAAACCTAAGAATAATAACCACAAGTAGACTACCGGGTACAATAAGGTTACCAAAAAGGGAGACATTCAATAACAATAATTTAACGAACAGGCTAAAACAAAATAATGAAACATATGACGAACCTGGTTATGTGTGTGTGTCCGGCAATGGTGGCTATTATACTGGTTAAATCAAAGTGAAGTGGCAGGAAGAAAGATGTTGTGTTCGGTTATGTTGTGTCTTGAGGACTCATTTAACAATATTCAGACTGCATGAAGTTATTTGGTTGTTTAATTCGGGGGTTACGTGATTAATATACTGTAGAGGGATTCCAATAAGTTTGTGTCCATAGGGAAATAGGCAGTCGTTAACATTTTAAAGTTATATATGGAAAAAGAGTGTTCAAAATCGAGAGAATGAGAGCGAATTGCTGAATGAGAGGAAGTGGTAAGAGGCCTTCCGGGTGCAAAATTGAGACACCCTTATGTTCTACGAACCTAATACTGTAGCGAGATTTATCATTGTCTCACCGATGTATCGAGCCTTTATAGGTCGAACATGATTGTGAACTCATAAATTATTTTCGAGATAAGTGAAGTAGGCAGAGGGTCTTTATGTTTAAAGAAGGAGCCAATAGTAAAGTTATTTGTGGAGACAAATCTGAACTATATGTTAAGAAAGTATTCATTTAGTAAAGAGTGCAGTTTCTTTCGAATAATCCATAATAAGATAGTATTATGTAGTGAATGTCTGATTTGGGATTATTGTCTGTTGGATTACAGCCTTATCACTGCACCATTATGGCACCAAAGAAACCACCAACGAAACCAACTTCCAAGGATTCTGAGTATAGCTCAGAAATTAGCTATATTGAAGCGACTTGAGCAGTGTGCACGGGTGTCGGATTTGATGTCGGAGTACAAGGTCGGTCAATCGACTATCTACGATGTCAAATATAAGGGCCAAGGACTCAAGGCTTTCGCTGCAGCTGGATATTTACTACTGCACCCTTGGATTTACTACTGCACCCTTGGATTACACCTCTACCATCCTAGATCTTCACTGTACTGAAAAGGTAAGCTATGGAATATATTGTGTTTTTTTATTATAATAATTTATTATGACTTTTATTTGGTGTTTACGAACATTATAGGGTACATGCCTATTGGTTCGGAAAATCTGCTAATTCGGAAGGTCGGAACCCCCCTGCCTTCCGGATTAAAGGACTTTCACTGTATGTACATTTTTAATGATGATCTATCTATCTATCTATATGCTCAGGCCCAATCCCCATTTTGGGGGTAGCCGACTCAAGACAGAGCAAGAACAGGGAAAACACAAAAACAACATAAACAAAAAATAAACACAGATATAAAACACAAACTCTCACTCATCCAGGTCACCCAGGAGAAGACCCAGAGACCAGGGTCACCAAGGTCGCTCCAGCACTCCCCCGGCCCCTGACCACCCGGAGAGGTTCCGATCTCGGCAGGCAGACATGCGGCGGAACCAAAGCCACAAGCCCTCCCACCACACTTCCAGGCACACCCTTCATATTAATCGTCTCCCCGGGCCAGGCGCCTGATGGACTATTATCTAGTCCAACTTGCGCCCGACCCCTTACTCCAAATGATCACATGTTCACTCAACTATTCACAAGCATTCTCCATTCACTCCTGTCCACCACCACTTCCCCTGCCTGATCTATAGTCATTCCTCTATCATCCAAAGCCTTTCTTACACAGTCTCTCCATCTCAATGGGGGTCTTCCTGCCCTTCTATCTCCCCTTGTACCTGACTCACATATTCTCTTTGTAAGCCTTTCATCTCCCATTCGTTCAACATGACCATACCAGCTCAGCACCCTTCTGTCCACTCTGGCTGACAAATGTTCCTGCTGCCCCACTCTCCTACGTATCTCTTCATTCCTCAATCTGTCTCTACGAGTAACTCCACACATACTCCTCAAGCAGCTCATCTCCATCACATCCAGCCCTCTTTTCTCCTTTTTCTTCAGAGCCCATGTCTCAGCCCCATACATCACTGTTGGCACAACAATTCCTTGATACAGTGCACTTTTTACTTTCACTCCGAGATTTCTCGTCTTCCACATACTTCCCATTGCTCCGAAAACCTTCCTTCCTTCACACACTCTCTGTTTTACCTCCACTTCCATACCTCCATTCCTGCTTATTGTTCCTCCTAGATATTTAAAACACTCTACTTGTTCCAATATTTCCCCATCCAGCCTCACATCTAGATTCACCCTATGCTCTCCCCTATTACACACCATTACTTTACTTTTATTGACGTTCACCTTCAGTTTCCTCCTTCCACAAACCACACCAAACTCTTTGACTACCCGCTGCAGTTTCTCATCAGAATCCGCCACCAATGCTGTGTCATCAGCGAACAGCAACTGATTCAACTCCCAATCTCTACCATTCTTTCCTACTAAACCCAATCCTCTTCCCATAGTTCTCCTTTTCACCTCCCTCACCACACCATCCATAAACATATTAAACAGCCATGGTGACATTACACAACCCTGTCGCAAACCTACCTTTACCTCAAACCATTCACTCAACTCACCATTTCCTACTCTCACACATGCTCTGCTCCCTTCATAAAAACTCTTAACTGCTTCTAACAAATTTCCTCCTATTTCATAAATCCTTAACACCTTCCATATTGCTTCACGGTCCACACGATCATACGCTTTTTCCAAGTCTATAAAAGCCCTTATGCTTCTCTAAATACTTCTCGCATAACTGTCTTACTGCAAACATCTGATCCACGCACCCTCAATTCCCCTCCTAAAACCGCACTGTTCTTCTCCTATTGCAACTTCCGTACACTTTATTATCCTCTCTATCAACACCCTGCCATACAGCTTTCCAACCACTGACAATAAACTAATACCTCTATAACTTGAACACTCCTGCCGATCTCCCTTCCCCTTGTACAACGGCACAATACATGCACTCTTCCAGTCTATTGGTACCATTAACACAGCAAAGCACACATTGAAAAGTCTCACCAACCAATCTATTATCACATCTCCACCCTTCTTTATACACTCCACAGCAATACCATCCAAACCTTCTGCTTTTCCCGCTCTCATTTGTTTCACTGCTTCTTTCACCTCATTTTCCTCAATCCTTTCATTCATTCCCTGCCACCTGGGTGGCCTGGGTAACCTATCTCCATCCACCTCTGCTTCAATCACTGCTTCTCTTCCATCTCTTGTATTTAACAAAGATTCAAAATACTCGGCATATCTTTTCCTCACTTCAACTGGTTCCACTAGTAATTCTCCATTTTCATCTTTCACTGACTCTTCCCTCTTTTGTCCTCCTTTCCTTACTTTATTTACCTCCTTCCAGAACATCTTATTTCGTTCTTCAAAATTCTCACTCAGCCTTTGGCCCCACCTTTCGTTTGCATCTTTTTTCGCTTCTCTAATTTTCCGTTTTGCCTCTCTCCTTTTCTCCTTGTACCTCTCCCATACCTCAACACTACCATCCTGTAAAACCCTCTCAAAACACTGTCTCTTCTCCTCAACTGCCTTTCTCACCGTATCATTCCACCACTCGCTTCCCTTCCTAATACCTCTGCCTCCTACTTTCCTTTTGCCGCATACTACCTCTGCACTTGCTTTCACTCCTTCCTTAAACTGTTGCCATTCAACCTCTACTTCTCTCTCTTCCATCTCTCTCACTTCCATCCACTTTTCATTTAGTCTTTCCTTGTACTCCCTCTCTTTTTCACTCTTCTCTAACTCACTAACTTTTATTACCTCTCTTACTTCACGCTTGTCTCTTATTCTCCTGTAACTCTTAACTCTTAGCTTTCCCTCCACCAGGTAATGATCTGACATACCCTCCGCCTCACCTCTCATCACATTCACATCCAGCAGTTTACACAATCTTTCCCTTGTCACCAGCACATAATCCATCAATGCCCTCTCTACAATCTCTCCCCTCACAAGTCTATGCCAGGTGTACTTGTGTATACGCCTTTTTTTGAAGAACGTATTACCTACACTCAATCTACACTCTTCACATACATTTTTCAGTCTTTCTCCACTCTCGTTTACACCATCCACACCAAAACTACCGATAACTCCCTCAACAGGCTCATTTCCTGATGATGATGATGATATTTATAATTATTATTCTGTATATGTTTATTTACTTTTTGGTTTTTTCTTACGCTCTCTTCAGCTGAACAAATAATAACGGTGATAATTACTGCCAACTCCATACCAACTTTTCTGTGGTATGTGTCTAGATGTTTCTTAAATGTATCTATAGAGGAGCTGTCTATTACTGTATTTGGAAGTTTGTTCCACTCATCAATTACACTGTGAGTGAAGAATGTTGTTGTTGTATCTAGAAAGAGAGACGGACAGCGAGACAGGCAGACAGAGAGAGAGAGAGAGAGAGTAGTTAAAATATATATTTATGATCCACATCATCCATCATGCATGGATGTGTGGGTGTGGGTGGGTGTGTGTGTGTGTATGTGTGTGTGTGTGTGTGTGTGTGTGTGTGTGTGTGTGTGTGTGTGTGTTGTGCTGATAGGTAAATATAGAATATGAAAAAAGTCAAGTGTCAAATGTAGTGACCCAGGGCAGGTAGGCCAAGTGAGGGTCAGTCTCTCTCTCTCTCTCATGAGGTCCATCCTAATTTGAACAATATCACCTGGCGGTCGTCACTGTATTAACCCTTTGGCGCACGATGACTCGTTCAGAGTCATTAGGTATTTTTTTCCTAGGCGCACGATGACTCGTTAAGAGTCATTAAACTTAAAAATATTCGCCGAAAATTAAGTTTTCGTCTGACGCGCGTCATATTTGGCATAGATATTAAGTATTACGTCTAGTTCAATGGGTACAATTGGCAAACACCTCAGTTTAACGGTTTACTCACGGCTGGCTGGGAAGGGAGCAGAGTACAGCTCAGTCTGTGTTTCGATAATTTCACGTTAATTCGTGTATCTCAGTAACTATTTGGTGTATAGTAATTCTGAAGTTACCAGTGGAATCCTCATTAAATTCCGCTTCCATATATGTATGCAAATCAAAAATGTTGCGGGCAAAATTTTGAGCTAGCGCGAGTTGGAGATAAGGTATTTACTTTTTTTTTTACAATTCTTATTTCGGAGTGCCCCAATGTGGTTGTTTTGTATTTATTCTATGTTTTTATTCGCTTATCTTCAAGTTCAATCAATAACGAAGCCGATGGTACCTCATTAATCCAAATACAAGGATTTTTTGGTGGATAAAAACGTAACAGAAACAAATTATCGCCGGGCACATAACTGGCTCTGAGTGAGCTGAGATATACTTTGGGAGTGGGAAAAACTTTGATTGGAAACTATAGGTGCGCCAAAGGGTTAATATAATTCATAATGAGAATTAAGTTAAATGAGAGAGAGAGAGAGAGAGAGGTCGTGTATGAGTTATCACCCGTGATATCGCATTATGTATAAGTGTGATCTTCAGTGCTACCAGTTCTTGCCCTCAGAACCGGAACGCCATGGGAATTTACAGCAATATAAAGGCTTTTAAAGCCTCTTAAAGCCTGTAGAAACAAGTACGAGGGAGCGGGAGCCCGACAGGTCACCCGTCCTTCTTCCAGCCAGCCAGCCGGTGCACTAAAGGAGTGTGAGCCATATTCTCGCGAGATATACAGTGCTGCCAAAGGCAAATGTAGCGCGACATTAGCGATAATGGCTCATTTTAGCGAATGTCTATGGTAGTACTGAGGGTTTAGCCCGCGAGCTACAAAGCTCGTTTTGGAGTAATTTTGAAGCTATATTCTTCTAGTATTTGGCTGAATACATTTAATTTCTTTCAAACACTTGCTTAATCAATCAGGAGCGCCTGAATGAGCCCAAATATGGCGGAAATATGCCCGCACCGTAAGTGTTAACTATTAACTATTACCTGGAAGAGTGTTGCTGAAATTTTGTAGCCCTTCGATCACGCTCTGTTGGTCTTGTATTATCCCAGTCAGAGTGGCAACTTCATCTGTAATATAAATGTGTGCACTTGCTTTAAGAAATCAGAACAAAAACACACACACACACACATATAAATATATATATATATATATATATATATATATATATATATATATGCAATGCACAACAGTGCTCTCATACAGTTTATTGGGCAACGTTTCGCCAATTCTTGTGACCCCATCAGGCTACAAAATCCAGTTTATTCTTGTGACCCCATCAGGCTACAAAATATACTGCATCTTAATAGTGCAGTTTTAATTATTATAATATAGATCATTAATACCTATCATGATTATAAAGTGACCAGATCATTCCTACTGGAGTCAATTATATACAAATTGGCTAACAAATAAGCTAGAACATTAAAACCTAAGAATAATAACCACAAGTAGACTACCGGGTACAATAAGGTTACCAAAAAGGGAGACATTCAATAACAATAATTTAACGAACAGGCTAAAACAAAATAATGAAACATATGACGAACCTGGTTATGTGTGTGTGTCCGGCAATGGTGGCTATTATACTGGTTAAATCAAAGTGAAGTGGCAGGAAGAAAGATGTTGTGTTCGGTTATGTTGTGTCTTGAGGACTCATTTAACAATATTCAGACTGCATGAAGTTATTTGGTTGTTTAATTCGGGGGTTACGTGATTAATATACTGTAGAGGGATTCCAATAAGTTTGTGTCCATAGGGAAATAGGCAGTCGTTAACATTTTAAAGTTATATATGGAAAAAGAGTGTTCAAAATCGAGAGAATGAGAGCGAATTGCTGAATGAGAGGAAGTGGTAAGAGGCCTTCCGGGTGCAAAATTGAGACACCCTTATGTTCTACGAACCTAATACTGTAGCGAGATTTATCATTGTCTCACCGATGTATCGAGCCTTTATAGGTCGAACATGATTGTGAACTCATAAATGATTTTCGAGATAAGTGAAGTAGGCAGAGGGTCTTTATGTTTAAAGAAGGAGCCAATAGTAAAGTTATTTGTGGAGACAAATCTGAACTATATGTTAAGAAAGTATTCATTTAGTAAAGAGTGCAGTTTCTTTCGAATAATCCATAATAAGATAGTTTTATGTAGTGAATGTCTGATTTGGGATTATTGTCTGTTGGATTACAGCCTTATCACTGCACCATTATGGCACCAAAGAAACCACCAACGAAACCAACTTCCAAGGATTCTGAGTATAGCTCAGAAATTAGCTATATTGAAGCGACTTGAGCAGTGTGCACGGGTGTCGGATTTGATGTCGGAGTACAAGGTCGGTCAATCGACTATCTACGATGTCAAATATAAGGGCCAAGGACTCAAGGCTTTCGCTGCAGCTGGACATTGACTACTGCACCCTTGGATTTACTACTGCACCCTTGGATTACACCTCTACCATCCTAGATCTTCACTGTACTGCAAAGGTAAGCTATGGAATATTATCGTGTTTTTTATAATATTAATTTATTATGACTTTTATTTGGTGTTTACGAACATTATAGGGTACATGCCTATTGGTTCGGAAAATCTGCTAATTCGGAAGGTCGGAACCCCCCTGCCTTCCGGATTAAAGGACTTTCACTGTATGTACATTTTTAATGATGATATTTATAATTATTATTCTTTATTTGTTTATTTACTTTTTTGTTTTTTCTTACGCTCTCTTCAGCTGAACAAATAATAACGGTGATAATTACTGCCAACTCCATACCAACTTTTCTGTGGTATGTGTCTAGATGTTTCTTAAATGTATCTATAGAGGAGCTGTCTATTACTGTATTTGGAAGTTTGTTCCACTCATCAATTACACTGTGAGTGAAGAATGTTGTTGTTGTATCTAGAAAGAGAGACGGACAGCGAGACAGGCAGACAGAGAGAGAGAGAGAGAGAGTAGTTAAAATATATATTTATGATCCACATCATCCATCATGCATGGATGTGTGGGTGTGGGTGGGTGTGTGTGTGTGTATGTGTGTGTGTGTGTGTGTGTGTGTGTGTGTGTGTGCTGTGCTGATAGGTAAATATAGAATATGAAAAAAGTTGTGTCAAATGTAGTGACCCAGGGCAGGTAGGCCAAGTGAGGGTCAGTCTCTCTCTCTCTCATGAGGTCCATCCTAATTTGAACAATATCACCTGGCGGTCGTCACTGTATTAATATAATTCATAATAAGAATTAAGTTAAATGAGAGAGAGAGAGAGAGAGGTCGTGTATGAGTTATCACCCGTGATATCGCATTATGTATAAGTGTGATCTTCAGTGCTACCAGTTCTTGCCCTCAGAAATGGAACGCCATGGGAATTTACAGCAATTTAAAGGCTTTTAAAGCCTCTTAAAGCATGTAGAATCAAGTACGAGGGAGCGGGAGCCCGACAGGTCACCCGTCCTTCTTCCAGCCAGCCAGCCGGTGCACTAAAGGAGTGTGAGCCATACTCTCGCGAGATATACAGCGCTGCCAAAGGCAAAAATGTAGCGTGACATTAGCGATAATTGCTCATTTTAGCGAATGTCTATGGTAGTGCTGAGGGTTTAGCCCATGAGCTATGAAGCTCGTTTTGGTGTAATTTTGAAGTTATATTCTTCTAGTATTTAGCTGAATACATTTCATTTCATTCAGACACTTGCTTAATCAATCAGGAGTGCCTGAATGAGCCCTAATATTGTGGAAATAGGCGGAAATATGCCCGCACCATAAGTGTTAACTGTTACCTGGAATAGTGTTGCTGAAGTTTTGTAGCCCTTCGATCACGTTTTGTTGGTCTTGTATTATCCCAGTCAGAGTGGCAACTTCATCTGTAATATAAATGTGTGCACTTGCTTAAAGAAATCAGAACACAAACACACACACACACACACATATATATATATATATATATATATATATATATATATATATATATATATATATATATATATATATATATATATATTGTCACACCCAAATGAGTTTTGTAGACTATTTTATTTGTGAGTGAGTTATAATTTACATAGCCTTTGTTATATTGGGGAGAGTCATGATCTCTCTCTCTCTCTCTATCTCCCTTGTATCTTTGGTATCCAGCAGTGACGTCATAATTGCACCATGTTAGGCAATACCTATTAGTTGCCCTGAGCGTAATTCTTTAGTTTATTTAACCCTGTTGGGATAATGCTCAGTTTATTATAAGTCACCCAATGATGTCTTATGTTTTATTAATTACTCCTGTACTGTTAATGAGAGCCCAAGTACTTAGTATAATTGTGTAGTCTAACGATCCTTGGAGCTCCCTTCCTCCTTCCCCGGGCCCATTGTTGCTGCCTCACTCTAGTCGTGGCCCTCACTCTGACAACATCATTGTTGGTGTTGGTCCAGCTTGCTTCCTTTTGATTACCTTACAATACCGCATATTTCTTTTTGTTCCTTATTGATCGAAGCATAGCAAGGCTAGAGTCATATTAAGCATATTGTTTTGTTTTAACCTTAGTAGTTTTGAGCATTAGAGTTTTTTTGTTTACTTTATTCTGCATTCATTTCTTCTCTTCTCTGGCAATCTTAGTTTATAAGCTTCTAAACTGTTTTCTTGCATTTTGTTTCCATTTTTATGCTGCATTGCTATTCATTGTCATATGTGTATATTATCCTGGTTTTGTTATTCATTGTCATATGTGTATATTATCCTGGTTTTGCTATTCATTGTCATATGTGTATATTATCCTGGTTTTGCTATTCATTGTCATATGTGTATATTATCCTGGTTTTGCTATTCATTGTCATATGTGTATATTATCCTGGTTTTGCTATTCATTGTCATATGTGTATATTATCCTGGTTTTGCTATTCATTGTCAAATGTGTATATTATCCTGGTTTTGCTATTCATTGTCATATGTGTATATTATCCTGGTTTTGCTATTCATTGTCATATGTGTATATTATCCTGGTTTTGCTCTTCATTGTCATATGTGTATATTATCCTGGTTTTGCTATTCATTGTCATATGTGTATATTATCCTGGTTTTGCTATTCATTGTCATATGTGTATATTATCCTGGTTTTGCTATTCATTGTCATATGTGTATATTATCCTGGTTTTGCTATTCATTGTCATATGTGTATATTATCCTGGTTTTGCTATTCATTGTCATATGTGTATATTATCCTGGTTTTGCTATTCATTGTCATATGTGTATATTATCCTGGTTTTGTTATTCATTGTCATATGTGTATATTATCCTGGTTTTGCTATTCATTGTCATATGTGTATATTATCCTGGTTTTGCTATTCATTGTCATATGTGTATATTATCCTGGTTTTGCTATTCATTGTCATATGTGTATATTATCCTGGTTTTGCTATTCATTGTCATATGTGTATATTATCCTGGTTTTGCTATTCATTGTCATATGTGTATATTATCCTGGTTTTGCTATTCATTGTCATATGTGTATATTATCCTGGTTTTGCTATTCATTGTCATATGTGTATATTATCCTGGTTTTGCTATTCATTGTCATATGTGTATATTATCCTGGTTTTGCTATTCATTGTCATATGTGTATATTATCCTGGTTTTGCTATTCATTGTCATATGTGTATATTATCCTGGTTTTGCTATTCATTGTCATATGTGTATAATTATTATCCTGGTTGATATCTCTAGTAGTTTGGGGATTGGCCTATTCTATCCAGTATTTGTTGAGCCCTTGAGGACCGGAATTGTTGGGTAGTGAGGAGGCCTGTATACTGCCATAATAGGCTACCTTGTTTTTTCTTCCACCACATAGCATCCTCCAACTCGGTCCTTATTTAACCCTTTAGGGGTGGTAGCTCATCTCTAACCTACTGGGATATCAGCCCTTGTGCCTTGTTTAGTTTTTAGCAACAATACATCTGGTGCAGCTCGGGACAAAGGGGTGGAGACTGTTACTAGGTGAGGTTGTCCCCATTGCACTCAGGTGTATTGAGCTAACCCCAGATGATGTAAGTGATAAGTCATTAAAGTTGTTTATCCCATACAACACCACCCCCGAGCTGTGCTGAAGAGAGCCACTCGGTGAATTATTAGGGTATTAGGTAGGAATTATAGGCTTGGCACAGAGGTTTATTGCACTGGACTATCCATGGTTTTTGCTCTGTATTGTTCTCAATTCCTAAGCGATTGGGCATGATATAGAGTGTTCTGGGAGTCTAGTAGTGGTATGGTTAGTTGTTGTTGTTATTGCTGTTCCCCAGGCTGCCTGGCCGAACAGCCCCAAGGCTCCGAGCAAGGCCAAGGCCATAACCGAGTGCACCCACAGAACCCTCCCTGCCTACCACAATAAAGCCTGGGTGACCGAAGCCACTCCAAGGCGAGGAGCTGAGGAGGGTGCGGAAACGCCCAGGAAACCAAAGCCCCACCCAGGGCCCTGTGCCCCTCAGCAATTATGAAGAGAAAGTTGAGGTGCAAAGGAAAAATGTGACACTTGGCTTCCAATCTACCAACCTCTAGGTTGGCAGATTGGAAGGTCAATCCACGTAAGAGGCACCGTCACTTGAGATCTAGAAAATATATAAGTAAAAGGAACAGTCAGAATAAGCTATTTGTATGGCAGAGATCACTCAGTTTTCACTCTGACAGACCAGCCTATCACCACTGGTGTGGTTAGTTAATATTGGTGCAGTATAGAATAACCTTAGAAGTTCTCTGGCATTCTACAGCACTATTGACTAGGCTCGGGGACAATAGATCTTTTTGTGTCTCCTTGTGTTTCTGCTTTAATAGAGCAAAGGGGAAGATAACCACTTTTCCTAGAGAACCTGTGTGTCTTAGTGTTGAGTCAGATATTATGAGCGTGTCTGTTGCAAGGTTAGTTTAGTGCGGTGGGCAATGTTGGGTGCAGGTCTACAGCATTGTTGTCCTTTTGCTACAGCGTTTCCTTTTTGCCAGTGCTGTGGGTTAGGCTATTTGAGCATCTGTTTTCCCCCGGCTCCCCTCGTAACAATATATACCGGTATATATATATATATATATATATATATATATATATATATATATATATATATATATATATATATATATATACACACAGTATATATATGCAATACACAGCAGTACTATCATGCAGTTTATTGGGCAATGTTTCGCCAATTGTTTTGACCCCATCAGGCTACTAAATATACTGTATCTTAATAGTGCAACTTTAATTATTCTGTTGTAGTGAACTAATTAGACTTGCGAGTGACTAGGATGTCTAGGAAAGGAAGGGAAGAGTCCTTTTCAATTTTGTGGGTAAATTTTATGTTAGGGTGTTTTGAGTTGAGGTAAGATACTAACTGAGGAATATGTTGAGAGTCTTTAAACAACAGGAAGCAATCATAGACGTAGAGTTTCTAGTAAATGGATTTGAAGGGAATTGGACAATCTAATAACCGAGTTCGTCCGTGATGACATAACAAGGCATTTGCAAAAGATGGCCCCTGTATAGTCCGCCAGTTTGGACATCACAGTGTCCATTTAATATGAAGGGGGATTCTTTAACAGCTAAATTTAACAAGTAAATTATTTGTTTTTGGTGTAGTTTAAGTGTTTATCTAAGTTGCCGAAAAGGTTATATGTTATAATATAAACAGTTTCTTCTAGGAGGATATTTGTGAACAGGGGGAGAATGTCAAAGGAAACCATGATTGCAGTGTCAGCATTAATAGTATTTAATTTATTAACAAATTCAGGGGTGTTCTTAAGAGTACATTCATTAGGGGTTAGTTGATCTATTATTGGGACTAAATACTTCGCAAAATTGTAATTAAACGTGCAAATTATACTTATAATTGGACGAATGGGAATACAGACTTTGAGTCTTGGGAAGGAAGAGCCACTTGTGGAGATGAATCTCAATATTTATTTAGTGATGACGTTTAACTTTAGAAGATCTCTAAGTAATATATTTAATATGTCTTCCATTCTAGGAATATACATGAAAGCTTGTCCAATAATTTTCTTGAATTTGGTTTGATCATTAAGAATATAATGTATTTTCTCTATTTATTTCAGTTTTATCTAAAATAACAGTGCCTTTTCCTTTCTCAGGTCTAGTGATCATAATCGAATTGTTTGACTTTAGTGACTTGAGTGCATCATATACTGTATATAGTTTGTGGAAGTTTAGAGAGGGAATGTTTGTAGTCATCAAATTCACGATACAACAAAATTGCAATGGCAGAAATTCCTTCAACTATGCTATCCCAATTTCTATCAAGTCTAATAGTTATGTGCTTAACTATTTTGGTGTGCTTTGTTAATGCAAAATAATGCTTGATAAAGTCTTCCTTGAATTTAGGGAGGGCAAAGGTTAATCCATGAGACAGTACATCTTTTCAAGCGGATGTGAGGGACCTATTTGACAAATTAATAACTACTTTGTCAATATTGACCGAGTGTTCCAGGGATATTCCTAAGTTGTGGAGTTTCTTTATATGACAAGCCTTAGCCGATGTATATTATTATGTTCTATCCAACAACCAACTCTACTCCTAAAATCGATTAATGAAATATTACAAACACATGTGGCAGTCCGTGGATTCGAACCCAGGACGCTCACACCGAATATCAACACCATATGCATTACACCACGAAGGCATTACTTCGTAAAAGTATATTGTATAACCAGTGAACATCTAGTGAAGAGAAAACATTATTAAATTCATGTTTGAAGGGATCAAGGTCCTGTTGATTCTTATTGTACTCTATTTTTCATTGATCTCAAATTTTGGTAATGTAGACTATGTTGAAAACATTTATTTGCTGAAGTTGTCCTAATCTTTGGGTTATATTATTTGAAGTATAACAGAAGAATGCCATGGACTTTACAGATTTGCAAACATTCTATATACAGTTTTTCCTAACCCTAAATTCTGCGTTCTCAAGTTTACGGTAAGTGATTAAAGCAGAGTCACCGTATCTATTAAAGCAGAGTCACCGTATCTATTAAAGCAGAGTCACCATATCTATTAAAGCAGAGTCACCGTATCTATTAAAGCAGAGTCACCGTATCTATTAAAGCAGAGTTACCGTATCTATTAAAGCAGAGTCACCGTATCTATTAAAGCAGAGTCACCGTATCTATTAAAGCAGAGTCACCGTATCTAGTTTGTATTATTTCAGTAAATGCAGTATTAGCAGGGAACCGTAATCTAAGAATAAATTGAAGCCTTTCTTAGATTAAGGTTCCCTTTAATGCATCATTTACTGACAGTTTAAAACCTAGATATGGTGATTCTGCCACTTCAATTTGATTGTACCAGTCTCTTAGCCACCATTGCCGGACACACACATAACCAGGTTCGTCATATTTTGTTATACCTTTGATATTATATTCTGTTCGTTAACTCTCCCAGATATATATGACGCGATCGCGTCATATGGCAGAGTGAACCAAAAACACATATGACGCGATCGCGTCATATGGACTTATTATATTGCTAGAAAATAAGTTTATGACGCAATTGAGCCGGTTTTTTGGCTGGTAAGTCCGATAAGTTAGATGTACATGTGGAAAAATCTAGCAACCCCCTAGCGTCCCTGTGAGGGCCCCGCGGTGGTAGAGAGAGTCAGTTTCTTCCCATCAGTCAGCCTAGTAGGTGGGTGTGTGTGGCCCTTTAAACCAAGGGGCCTCCATTTTGCCCAGCCTGGCTGATATTACCGCCCTAATATAACCCAAACGAAGTGCTATATCGTTGGGTTATCGATGGATTATTGTGTTATTCTTGTTTAGGGTATAAAAACCATGTTAGTGAAGTG